>CM076573.1:744193856-744319508 GCA_034641835.2 Pinus albicaulis | reverse complement strand
GACAATGATGACTCTGTGAACAACCTTGAGATACTTAGCATTATCTTTACACTTTTGTTGCATGCCATGCAAGCAGAAAACTGCTTTATGAATGGTGACCAAATCCTCATAAGGGCTTTGCATAGTCTCTCCCAATGACGATACTTCTCCAAGTATGGTTGGCTTAAGTTCTTTGAGACATGCCTGTGTAGAAGCTACTTTCTTGGCCTCTGCTAGGATTTGTTCCACTTATTTCCTTGTATCCTATAAGTTCTTTTCCATTTGTATATTCTCTTCCATGAGATACTCCGTGTTTGACGTGGAATCACATGCGAAGGCCAAGTTGGCTACAACAATGGCTACTGGACTTCTCCTAGCGTCTGTCACAATTACCCTTTCTTTGAAGAATGCAGGAGATGTGAGTTTGTTTGGAAAAATTTTCTTTCGTGCTTTTACAATGTTTTCTGAAGTTCGTCGTAAGTTAGCTTGTACATTTCCATGACCTAACCATCATCGAGAGGAACAATTTCCTCTTCTTTGCTTGGAGCTTGCTATACTATTATAGGAGGGGGATACTGAATGGTTATCATTTGAGTGTTAAACATAAGGTCAATATCTTGCTTTTGCGGCTCTGGTTCCACCTCCATGTCTTGAATTATGATAAAGTCTTCAATCCCTTGAGAAAATTACTTATCCCGGAACTATTTGATCTCCTCTTCAAGATGTAAATTATGCTCTCTCTTCAACTTGTTTTCGTTTTGCTTCTTGTTATTCCATATTCCACCTTTCTTCTTCTCCTTGTTTATATATTTCTTCTTCTTCTCATTTCTGTTTCTCTTTTTCTAATCTTTTCTGCTCTTGTTCCTCATGTTTCTTATGTTCTTCTTCCTACTTCCTCTGTTTCCTCCTCTCTTCTGTTATTATGGTCACTTTCAGGATGATTGGGTCCGCTTTCATCTTGTGGCTCTTCTCTTTAGCTGGGCTATGCATAAACCTTCTCTTGCCTTTCTCATGCAATGAGTTGCACATTTCTACTGGTTCTTTGTTTGGAGTGACTTCCTTCTGCGGAGTAACTAGCAATGTTCCTGCGAAGCTGACTAGTTCACGAGACTTAGAGGCATTGTAAAAATTATTCATCTCTTCCTCCTCCGGTATGTAGAATGTCCCACTTGTACATTGGAAATGAATCCTCACACGATGTTCTTTGAAAACGTTCCAAGGATCGTACAAATTGAAGTCCAAGGTACCGAATGAAAATTTCTCTATCTCATTGCCTTCGACATCAACAAATTTCATATTCTTGATCTCATGCAATCCTCTTTACAAAGGAAGAGTGGACCAAGGTTATTTATTCTTCCTCAGGAATAATCCTGATAAGCCTGTGGAGACATGATAAGTAACTTCTTGCATAAACAACTTGTCGATGTCATAACTCAGTAACTGATGTGGAGGCTTCTATCCGCTGAACACTTTAAGGTACGTGCCACCCAGTGAGGCAAACCAATCTTCTATTTCTGATACTGCTTCCATTGCGTCATTATAAATCCAAGGTGGCTCTTCCTTGAAAATTAACTTATACAGTGGAATAAGGAAGTGATTAGTTAGCATTTCCATTACTCCCTTGAAGCTCCACTCCGAAAGTAGCTTGCAGTAGATATGCACGACATGTTCTCATGGTGACTAGGTCCAATTCATGTTAGGGAATGAATTCTGAGCATATATATCATCCAAAATATAGGCATACATGTAGAATCTGGCTTGCTTACCCTTGGGAGGGTTTTTAACATTTGTTACGTGAATTATCAATTGTTGAGCCAACAAGTCTGACTAGTTGAACAATTTTCCTTTGTTGAAAACCTGATCAAGCAAGAATTCCTTTCCTTCTGGGAAGGTCTCATTATTTCTTTGAACATAGATTCAACAACATAATATTATCAAGTACTGGTAGGCCTTCCTAAGAGATTTGGTCTTGTAAGTATTGTTGGGTGCCTGATGGAATTTTAAAGTCTCTTTCACCCAACCTTTGACGACATCCTTTATTCTCAGGTAGCTGGTGACTGCGTAAAAGTGGGAATCCATGTATGACTCTGGCATCGGTAGATGATACATGAGGTGGTAATCATGTGCCATAAACAAGGCAAGCCATTTCCCGATGGCACTGGTGAGATTCATGATCTTGTTATCTTTATGCGATAGTATCCAGTTGACAATGTATGCACATGGAAAAACCAGGTACCTACATGCAACCTTGTGTAGTCCTAAAATTTGGATATTTATGTACACCTTTCTGTCTTCGAGACCTGATTTGAAGATTTTTCCTGAGAAAAATGTGTTCATCTTATGCCATGTAATGTCTTACTCTTTCTTTATGAACAACTGAGCATCTAAGAAAAATAAAAAATTCACCGAATTACTCTCAATTTGCTCTTCGGTGTTGCTGTCTGTGGTGTCCTTTGAGATAGTTCTCTTGGGCACCATAGTGACAATAACTGATCAAGAGAAGTCCTAAAAAACTGTAGTACCTACAAGAGAGAAATGTAATAATGGAAAAAATAAATCATCTCAAGCAAACTCGACTCCCAAAACAAGATATGGGCAGCAACCAAAATACTAAGATGGAAAACTGTGCAAATCCTAAGTTGAGGGAAGATATTGGCTTCATGAACCACACATTGCATAGTCTCAATAGTCAAGGGGGAGGCTTGAGGCTTGATACTACGCAATGCATAGTCTCTGCATCTTGGGAAAACTGAGGGAGAGAATGTGAATTGCACAGTATCAATGGCCAAGGATAAGGTTTGAGCCCTGAAACTGCATAATGTGCAGTTATGGAAGCCATGGAATACACATTGTGCAGTCTCAGAGGCCAAGTAGGAGGCTTGAGCCTTAGAGTTGCACAATTCCGAGTTGATCATGACAACTACTAGCCAAGTATAGGGAAGATATGCCTGGTAAGGGGATAGGAAAGTGGCAGATCCAATTGATAGTGAAAGTAAGAGTGAAAATATGACTAAGTAAAGATACATCAATGAAAAAAAGTGCATAAGATCAACATACAAAATGGAAAACACACGTGCATAGGTAGTCACCGAAACGGCAACCACTAGTGGGAAAAAACAAGAAGCTGACGTGACACTTGTAAGAAGCGAACAATGGACTAAACCAACACTTATACAAGCTAATATAAGTTTAAGTGCCATCAAATAAAAAGATAAACTAGCAAAAAAGCACTCAAATAAGTGAAATGACAAAAAACAACATAAAAAGTTACAAAAGACGACAAAAGTGAAACTCACCTAGAAAGGTGCCATAAACTCCACCGAAGGCTCCCTGATCTCATTTGGAAATATTGAGCTCCAATATGGAATATGCAAATGATATCTAGGAGTGTCTATTTTATATATCTAGGCTACCTAGGGTTTATGACACACATGCCTAAAATCAAGGAAAAAGTGACACTTGGCAGAATAGTAAAAAATAACAACTTGTGATACTCTTTGGGAAACTAAGTCCCTTTTTTCTAGGAGTTGTTTTTTTTTCTTTTCTTTTTTTGCTTTCCGAGAAACTGGATTCTCAAACTATGAAGAAGGGTTGAACAATTCCCAACCACAAGGACTGGGTAACTCCTTGGCTCAGTGCATTATGTAATTTCTGAAGGTAGGGGAAGCTTCTGCGCAATTTATGAGCTCATGGCAAGCATGCCCCTCAAGATTGCACAATTTATGAGCTCAAGGTTAGCCTACCTGTGAGGATTGCACAATCTATTTCCTTAAGGCTGGTGTGCCTTCCAAGTTTGCATAATTCCTTTAGGGAAGACCGAAAATGTTGCAAGGTCAAGGAAAAAGATGGCTTGTGTTTTAAAAGTTAATATCAAGATCAAAACAAGGCATCACAAGAAATGCAAGAAATTATAAGTCTTAAAAAAACATGAATACTTGACGAAAATGAATGATAAGCTATTATGGACAAAAGGGAGGCTCCAAAATAAAAGAATGGGAAAATTTTTGGAGGGTGGTTGTAGTAGCTACAACACTTACACCTTCTTAAATTTTGATTCATTTTCTAGGACACCTCTTTCTTGCAAGCTTAGTAGCCAATTTTTACCTCTGTAGATAAGAATTTCACAATCCTTGAGAACAATGATTACACAACCTCTGGAAATAGAGCATGGGTAGTCACTAGTAAAAATGATTGCATAGTTCTTGGTAAGAGGCATTGTGCAACTCAAAGATCCTGCGCATTTGCTATCAAAAGTTCTTGCACAATTGATAGGGACAGTCCACTATGTTATCCATGTTGAAAGTTAGTGCGCAATATTATTTGATAGTCTCTCTCACTCTTAGTGGAAATTGTATCATCATTTTGGTGAGTCTTCTCAACTCTCGCTTTTGCACACTTTTTGCTTTCACACATGTCAATTTCACTTTAGCGACTTTCAGTTTTGCTTGCTTTCGCTTTCACAAGTGTTGCTTTTGATTTCTCTTCACTTTAGCATGTGTCGCTTTCACTTTATTTAGCTTTTGTAAGAGTCATTTTCATTTTTTCTTACTATCACAAGTGTCACTTTTAATTGTTTTCATTCTTGCATGTGTTGCACCTTAGCACACTACTAGAGGCAACTCTAGTGCACAATTATACATTAATTTATCATCTATATCATAATAATATATGATAGAGACATTCCCACAATTTGGCACACTTTCTAGTGTTGGAAAATTTAATTGGTTTCAGTCTTCCTAATTGTTAATGTACTAAAATCATTATGTATATATTATGTTACAATAAAAAGAAGAAAAAAAAAATATTTTAAAGCATGGGTTTCATGATCCATTTTGATGGTATTCTAGGTAAAGCATGTTCTTCATGATTTTGGGGGTTTTTCATGTGAAGAGAATATTTTTCTTGAGTCAAAAGAATCTTTATTATTTATATAAAACCCTTTCAGGAAAGTTGTAACATGAAAAATATATTTATTTTGAGTCTAGAAAGTTCTAGAAACATCCAAGCATAAGTTGGCCCAGGAAATGACAATTCGGCCTAAAAGCAGGAATTTGAACCCCTCAGATTTGTATGAATAGAATCAACATCGACCTCATTTGATCACCAATTTGACGTCTCTCATCAAGTAGTTCGGTTTGAAGCTAGCAACATCAAGGAAGCAAGTGCGAAGGTAGAGAAGGCAAGAAGGTTTCAATAAGAATGAATATTTTTTGTTTTTTGGCTGCATTCTCTCACATGTGTGAAAGTTAAGGTTTATACAACTTCAAGGGAGGTAAAAAATTGCAGGGACGAATTGAAGGAGGCTGAATTAAAAATATAAGTTGTAGGAGATTTGAATACTCTGTTTTGACCTAGTTTGACTTGAAGATATTGACTTGTTTGAGAGAATTTTTCTTGAAGAGATGACACATTCCAGAATTAGAGTTTCTGCAGCTTCTACAAGGTCAAAGTTGTAGGTCAAAGCTGGGGGCCAAAGTTGAAGCAGGAAGTTGGTTGAAGCATGATTTACTTTTGCTATCTTGGTTGATTTCTGACTTGATTGGAAGAGCTTCTTGGAGGGATGAATTGATTCTTGGAGGTGGAATTATTCTAGGGTTTGGGTCTTGGTTTTCTCATTTGTATCATATTCTATAATAAGAGAAGATATTTTAATGGTTTTCCCCTTTGAGGGGTTTTTCCCTAGCTTGGAGCCTAATTTCCGTGTTAATTGTCTTTACTATATTTGCACTTGATAATTGTTTGATGAAAATATGTAACAAATAAACACAAGAAGTTAAATAAATTTCACAAGAAATTATTAAGGTTAAGGAGATTTTAAATTAATATCTGCCCTATTGTATTCCCCAACATGGTATCAGAGTTAAGGTTGATAAGAGAAGGAAATTGGAAGGACACAAAGAAGGTTTTGCTTGTCAAGGGGAATCATTTGCAGAAGGAAAAAAGTAAGAAGAAGAAAACTTATTGATATATAAGGAGCATTTCCACTTGAAGCTTTTGTTGAAGAAGACCTCATCATTAAGGTCTTATTAAAGGAAGGAAGGACACGTATTTGTTGAAGATTATCTAGTGGGTCATCTTGACGAAGAGGAAGCGTCAAAGGATATTTATATCATTATTCACTCTTTGAAGCTATTTGAAGACACCTTTGTTGAAATCATCCTAGAAATTATCATTCTAAGGAATCATTGGAGTCTCCTTAAAAGTCTTGGAATCATCAAGAGAGCTGGATACATCATCAAAAGGAAGGAATCTTGGTTGAAAAGTAAGTATTATATTGTGTTATATGTATCAATATATAGATCACGTGGCTATATTTTTCAAAGAAAGAAACAAACTCATTGGATCAAAAAACTTCCTAGGATGGAAGAAAGGATTGAGTTGGCACTCACAAAGAATGAAGTAAAAGAGTATGTCCCGGGAGAAGTAGCTATACTAGAAAAAGAGAAGACTCAAGATCTATTAAAGTACAAGAAGTGAGAATTAAGGGCACAAAGGATCATTGTTGAATCCATCAAAGATCATCTTGTTCCCCGTGATGTTTATTTGAAGACATCAAAGGTTATATACGATAAGTTCGTAAAGTTTTACTCCTTAAGTAAACAAGGTCAAAACATTTCTTTGAGGAATAATCTATATAGAATAAGGTAATCAAAGTATGAAGACATGGCCAACAATCTATTAGAGATCTCTAGTCAAAATAAGGTAATTTTCCATTTTATTGGAGTATTTTTGCAACTAACATCTACTATTGGATCAATAGTATCTTGGAAGAATCTCTCCTATAGGTTCACTATCCGTGGGAATAATTGCTGCAATCCTCCTTGACACTGTAGAAAGTTGCGAGCAAAGGGTCGGGCCTATTGTCATTAATTCAACTAGTCATCTAAGAAAGGAAGAGGAATTGGCTAACTCCCTCACTGACCTACTAACTCACTAAGGAAGAGGATTAAGGAAAATATTGATATTGAATCAAATGAAATATCTCAAGCATTCATTGCAAGGACCAAGAATTTGAGGAAAGGAATGTTTGGAAAGTCCAAGAAGAAGACATACATGTCCAAAGTGTAAGAGGACACTTTAAAAGGGATTTTACAATTAATAAAGTGAACTAAAAAAGGAAGGAAAGAAGTGAAGCTCACATAGTTGAGGAAAGGAGAGAAACTGAGAAGAAGCCGAAAGGAGAAGGTCCCAAGAATATTTATTATTGAAGGAAGTCTCATCTCTGTAAGGTTCTCTATGGATTTTTTTCTTTCTTTTATTAAGTAGAAAGTAGAGTATCATGCATTATTACTCTAGAAGATTCTTGGTTTCGTAAAAAGCATGACATCATATATAGAAGCACATGATAGTAGAAAAATTAGAATCTTCATGTTTAATTTTCTTTAGGAAATATCATCTAGTTTAAAGAGAATGAGAAGTTTGGAACCATATTACATATTATAGTTCATCCAAGCATTTTCTAACATCATGTTAGAGGTAGTCATTTTTCAAAGAAGGATCCTCAAGATCTTATAAGAATCATTATTATGGAAGATTATTGGAAGCAACAATATCACTGGTATATATTCAATCTAGTATGGAAATAATACTCTTAAAGGATGAAGGAATGCATATGGTAAAAGTTGCATATGAAAGGCATACCGAGGGTATTTCTTGGGAAAAGAAAACTATCTTCATTAGGTACAATAAGTAAGAATGAATGATTAGATGATCATATGAAAAACAAAGGTATGCATACTTTAAGTAACTCTTATCTAGGGTATGATTCATATCTACAAGAATCATGAAGGAATAGTTAGTTATGTCGATGTGCTCAGTAGTCTTCCATATACATGATGCTTGAAAATAGAAATTTGACATGTTGTAAAATGGATGGAGATCAATACTCTCTTACAAGATTGCATGGCATAAATATAACAATGTTGAAAAACATCAAGTATAGTCTCTGGAATAAAGAAAGGGAGTTAAAAATGAAAACTCCAAGGAATATATTACATCTTGGTAATCAAGCTCGATCCATAGGCACTCTGATTAAAATGACTGCATGGAGAAAGATTCATATGGAGATGGATCATGTGAAAATATGTTGATCTCGAATAACTCAAGTAAGCTGATGCTTTGATGAGAGGGCCATCATGACAAGGAAAGTATGGCATTTTGATATTGGTTATCTAGTTAACATATTGTTTTAATACCTAGTAGGATATTGCAGGAATGCATGAAGAGGGTTGAGGCAAGTTCAATTGTGGATTTTGAACTCACTTCAACAAACATATGAATTGAGTATATGGTTTTGTAAATTAAAAATTCAAGGTGTTCACATAATCACCTTGGGATTGAAAGGTAGCAGTGAACGAAGATAAATTAATGTTCATCGAAAAATATCACTTTCACGTTTAATTAGGAGTAATGGCTAGCTTGAATTTTGAAAAGGCTCATTATAATGCCTTTGTTGATAATGACTAGAGGAAGGTGATATGCAAGATTGATGGCCTAGATCTTGTCACAATATTGAAGGAAGAATATGGCTCCAGGATAACTAGGAAGGAAGAAAGCTTGATATAATGAGGTAAAAAGGAAAGAGGGATCCATGCAACTATCTTTATGAAAAACTGATAGCTGATACATTTATGAAGACAAGTTATAAAGCTTGTGGTGATGACTTCCCAAGTTGAAAGGAAGTAAGGGATGTCCTCTATATTTGAGGGGGGGGAAATGAGCCTCCTTAAATAGGAGCAATGATCTATTCCCTAATCAATATGGAATGGGGATATACTCTCTGGTTGAGAAGGAGTGATGATGGAGATCACATTTATATTCTCTTCTTCATTTTTCATGCACTTGACTAGGACTAACAACCATAAGTATAGTGAAGGCCTTGGAGAGAGGGTGGTGGATGGAGGATTCAATAAGCATCTACAATTTCCTTGAGGATATAAAATCCATGATAGGAAATGTACTGACACTCTTTAAGGATTGGATAGGTAACCAAGACGAGAGTGGTTGAAGAGGACCGATATTATTTAAGGATTGGGAATCCAAGGTAAGGATAGTCCTGAAAGGACATACCTAGTGAACATCCAAATGGGGTATGTGCCTTATAGATGTAGTGTGGTATCTCACGTAAAACCTCTAAGAATTTTTCTCTTGTATATGAAAGAGCTTGTCAAAGTTAAGGCCTTACTATGTTGACATTGCTGGTCATTATGTTGATGCTTAAAGATGGCTTACCAATTCGACTCTTCTTATGAGAAATTTTCAGTTTGAAAATAACCGTGTACCGGGTGTACATTATGAATACCTCCCTATTTAAGAGGGAGTGTTGGAAAATGTAACTAGTTTCGATATTCATAATTGTCAATGTACTCAAATCATTATGTATATCTTATATTACAAGAAAAATAAGAAAGAAAAATATTATTTTAAAGAATGAGTTTCCTGTTCCATTTTGATGGTATTCAAGGTAATTCATGTTCTTCATGCTTCTAGGGTTTTTCATGTGACAAGAATATTTTTCTTGAGTCATAAGAGTCTTTATCATTTAGATAATACCCTTTCAGGCAAGTTGTGACATGAAAAAGATATTGATTTTAAGTCTAGAAAGTCCTATAAACCTCCAAGCAGAAGTTGACCCAAGAAATGCCAAGTCGGCATAAAAGACGTAATTCAAACCCCTCAGATGTGTATAAATAGAAGTAGCATCAACCTCATTTTATCAACAATTCGATCTCTCTCATTAAGAAGTTCAATTTGAAGCTGGTAGCATCAAGGAAGTAAATGTGGAGGTCTAGAAGGCAAGAATATCTCAATAATAACAAAGAATTTTTGTTTTTTTTGTCTTCTCTCACACATGTGAAGTTTAGGGTTTCTACAGCTTCAAGGGAGGCTGAAAATTACAGGTTCGAATTGAAAGTGGCTGAATTGCAGATCCAAGTTGCAGGAGAGCCGAATACTCTATTTTGATCTAGTTTGACTTGAAGACCTTGACTTGTTTGAGGGAAGTTTTTTTGATGACATCACATGTGCCATAGGGTTTCTGCAACTGCTACAGGGCCAAATTTGTAGGTAAAAGCTAGGGGCTGAAGTTGAATAAGGAAGTTGGTTGAAGTAGGATTGACTATTGTTATCTTGGTTGATTTCTTACCTGATTGGAAGAGCTTCTTGGAAGAATAACTTGGTGCTTGGAGGTGGACATGGTCTAGGGTTTGGGTCTTGGTTTTCTCATTTAAAGCAGATTCTATAAGAAGAGAAAATATTTTATGGGTTTTCCCCTTAGCGGGGTTTTGCCTTGGCTTGGAGACTATTTTATATGTCCATTATCTTTACTATTTTTTCACTAGATAATTATTTAATGAAAATATCTAATAAAGAAATAAAATAAGATAAATAAAGTTTAGAAAAATGTCTTTCATATTATCCACATCATTAGGATTTGGTTGACGTTTTGAACCATCTAATGTGGTGTAATATCCCTAGCGTAAGCCACTGTAAAAACTCGTAAAATGAGGGTTGTTAAATAATTAAATACTATTAATTATTATATTGATATTGCATGAAGAATATTCCTGTAATTATTAATTATAAGAATATTGGAAGAATTATTTCTTAATTATTTAGAAGAATTTATATTCTTTTATAGAAATAAATTATATTTCCAAGTTGGTATCTTTTATGAGTTTTAGAAACAATGAGTAATAGTTTTGGAAAAACTATGGATAAGTGATATTTTTCTCATAAGGAAAAAGAAAATCCACCTTAAAAGGAAAAGCATGAGAGATTTATGGAGTGCTTTTGTGATTTAGAAAAATTAGATTTATGGATGCTTTATGGAATACTTTTAAGATTTAGAAAATCTATTCAATTTTCTTAATTCTATTTATTGTAAGCCTATGATAAAAATAAAGGGGAGGGAATGAGAGAATGGATGAAGAATGGAGCCAAGGGAGAGGAAGAGGGAATTCCAAGCATGCATCAAAGGATAAGTAACTATGTTCTTTGAAAATTCTTTTGTTTTCATATGGGGCATGATGATATAATAATTGAATTTATTTGCAAAGAAAAATTCATATGATAAAGAATCAAGATTATTTCTTGATAAAAAATCTACATAATTTTGTGCATAGAGGAATAAGTGTTTTTATTCATTGAATTATTAGAATATTTCATGTGTTTTGAATTCATAAAAGCTTTTCATGGCTAAATAATTTTGTGAATTGCATGAGTTATTAGAAAATAGGGTCCAAATAAGCCTTTATATCTCCCAAAACCGGATATATATGTAAAACTTGAAGGAGGTTTTTGTAAAACAACCTGTTATGATCAAAAGCCTCTTTCATATTTTAAAAATTAGTTTCTCATGTCTCGAAAATCGTGTCCTAAATTGATGCCAAAAACAAGGAATTATTTATTATTTAAGTCTGGAAAAATGAGCTCCAAATATTCATTCGAATAATCCAAACCGTAACACCTATGTAAAAAGTGAGAGAGGTTTTTTTGAATGAACCCATTACAAACAAAAACCTCTTTGGGTTTTACAAAAATAATTTCCGTTTCGTTGGAAATTGTGTCCAAATTGCATGACAAAAATAAGAAATTATTTAATCTTTAAAATTGGAAAAATGGGCTGCAAAGATTCATTCGAATCTTCAAAACCATGACACCTTTGAAAAAAATGAGAGATGTTATTTTGAATAAGAATCTTCCAAACAAAAACCTTTTTTATTTTATTTTCTTAAATCAATTTCCATATATTCGCAATAGGCGTCCAAAGTGGATGACTAAAACAGGAAAAACAAAGTAAAACATAGTGCTTCCATTTCAATTTTCAATGAGATAAGAATAATTGTTTATGTACATATAGACATAATAATTATATTGATGATTCTTGACAAGGAATTACTTTATATAATTACCAATTATGTTCTCATGATGCATATGCATTAAAAGTTTTAAAGAGAAATATTGGACTCTTGAAGAGAGTATGTGGTTAAGTGCACATAAATAATATCTAGTCTATTTGATGTACTATAAATTATTATGTGATTTTACGTGTGTGAGGAGCTTGAGTCATGTAAAAAGATATAAATAACTTATGTGAGGGGTGGCGAACTTAAAACCCTTGCGTAAAAGGCAATTGGTTGTGTTATTTGAGAAGGATTTGTTATTGATGTTATTTCTTGAAGAAATATTACAAATCTCTCTGATGTGTGAAATGATAAGAAAATATTTTTTATTTCATGCATAATAGCTAGTGAGTTAGCTATCTTTTGGGAAAATAATAATTAGGGTGTAAAAATCCTTGGAAAATAATTATATATATTTGTATGGAAGGAAGCAATTATTATGTTAGAACTCTTCAAAAAAGAATTGAGGAGAAAAATATATCTTTGTACGCGTTATTGGAATATATTTTTGGAGAGGAAAAATAGTAATCACATGCTTTATTATGTAAGATTATTTAGAGAAACATATATGCTTGCATGCATGGAAAAAGTATAGTTTTGGGTATTGGATTTCTAGAAAAAAAGAAGATGCAATCACCTAATATTTGTTGTGTTAGAATTCTTTTGGAAAAAATAATATGTATTTTGCAAACCTAAAAGGATTAGCTATGGTATTAGTTTTATTTTCGGAAATGTCCCTTTGCATGCATGAAAGAATAAGTGGTATGAGTTTGACCACTTGGAAAAAGAAATGTGTTTATTTTTCCATGAAATATTTATTTATTTTATTTTGGAAAGAAATATATGTTTTACATGCAAGAAGAACAAGCTATGTTATTGCATGCACAAAATTATAACTAGTATGTTAGCTTTGTTAGAAATAGAGTTGTCATTGTTATACATAATGTCATTGTAAATAGCTCTTGTGTGGAAAAGATGTTTTTGGAAAAGAACATGCATTCACATGCATAGGCATAGAATCTATTGTGTTAATCCCTTTGAAAAATAAAACAAGAGTAGGAAAAAATGAAATTTGTTGTTATGATAGTTATCTTGAAAGCTTGTTATGCATTTGGATGCTCAATATTATTATATGGTATGTTAGCTTTCCTTTGGAAATAATATGAAAGTGCATGCAAGTTTTTGTTAGCGTTGGATGACGCTTGATAGTGATTTATTTGTTACTAATGCATGTGAAATGATGTTAAAGAAGGAATTTGATGTCAATTTGGTTATGTTTTATGCATGCATACAAATTGTGTTGAAGTGTCACAAATAAAAATTGATTATTGGTTTATTAATAATTTATCTAATCATGATATCAAGTGTGTTGATGACAACAATGACAGGAAAAGAGGGTGACTTGAGAAAATGATTTTTCAAGTTTAACATTGTGGAAGATAAATATTTGTTAGTCCATATAGGTTCAGAATTTCCAACTGCAGGATGACCCACCGAAGGAAACATTCCGACTACAAATACTGAGACTGAGGATATGTGGGTAATGGTATCATGATGATTGTAATAACTTATAGCTAGTTATGTTTCACTTAAGATTATTTTTCTATGTAATTTTTATGACAATTTTAAAGGGATGGACTCCCTTATAACCATTGAGTGAGGGGCAACAACCTTCATGAATGTTTAATAATAAAATTAAACATTTGTTGATTTTCACTCTATGGGATTCACAGGGTATATCGGTGTCTAATGATGTGATTTTTCACTGTGTCATTTTCATGATGTTAATTTATTTCATGATCTGATGTTTATATTCTGAATTATGGGATTTATTAATTGAGTTAAAATGATAATGGGATCAGTGCATAGTTATAGCAGGAAATTTAAGTTAATATGCTATAAAAAGGACAATTAATGGTTGTGTAAATCACTATGATTTTTACTAAATATTTCTCTAGGTGATGATGATGGTTAATCTAATGGTTAATGAGGAAATATAGAAAGTAATTTATAAAGTTACACATTCATAAATGTTGAAAAAATTTCCTAACTCCATGCATTTTCCTGCGAGGTTATCGGGGTATGTTACAAATGGTATCAGAGCAAAAGGTTGCAACACTGGAGCCTTTTGGAAGCCATTATGAAAAGAGGAAGTAGAGATATGATGCTAGTGGGAATCATCTAAGGTATGATTTTAATTAAACTTGTAGTAGACTATAATTAACATGAGATGCATGATTAATGACCGCATGAAAGAGTAGAAAGTTATAATGTTTCTTTAAAAGTTGTGCTCATGAAATTTGAATATGGGTTCAAATAAAAGATAATAAAACCTCTATTATACCTATGAACCATCCTGAGCAGTCACTGTTATAGTGCAGATTAATTACTAGCCTTTGCATGCATAATATTAGAACAATGATTATGGTGCATAAGAAAAAAAATGGGAAAAACACGACTAAAGTTACCATTCACTGCTTAAAAATAATGAATGCATTTATGGTTGGTGTGATAAGTAAATAATTTAGAAGTTGGGGTTTACCATGAAGAGGACAAGGGAATGTTGTAAAAACAAAAAAAAATTGAACGAACCTCTTTAGTTGTTAAAAATAAGCAATGAGTGAAGTTGAACTCAAATAGCGAACTTAAAGTCAATGAAAAACTCATAGTAACATAAATTTGGGTTCTCTTTCTTCATTTATAATCATAGAGGAAAGTTTGCATTCCATGTGTTTGACAAAAAGTGGTAAATGAGATCCAAAGTTTTGTTGTTTTAAATAATTGGATCCATGAAAGTTTTAGATGTGATTCATCTTAACTTCAAGGGGTATTCATGCCTTGAGATCATGTAACCCCCATGTTGATTTCAAGAAAAAGGTTATGTTTAGACTTGGATTCATAATTTGGTCGACTTTGCTGATTGGACGCTCTTGTATGGATTGTTGGTTGTGTTGTTGGTAGAAATTTTACCATTGATGATATTAATATGATTCATGCTATTCTATAAATTCTAGTTTTACTATCTGATAGTTTAAACATATTGATGGAAATATTTCATGTTTGATAACTAGCCCCTCAATGGCGGTAGATTGTATGCTTGCCAACTATTTGGTAGAATGTCTCATTGACCATAGATTGCATGCTTGCAAATTGTTGTTAAAGTTCCTCAATGGATGTAGATTGCATGCTTGCAAACTATTTGTTGGAATATCGAATTAGATGTAGATTGCATGCTTGAACACTATTTGATAAAAGTCTACAGTGGTTGTAGATTGCATGATTGAAAATTATTTTCCCAAAATTCCTTAATGGTTGTTGCTAACATGGTTCCAAGCTAATGGTAAGTTAAAAAAAAATCACATTTTGTGTCTTAGCGTTCAATAGGACTGTTATTTCTCTAAAATATTGATGGTTGGTAAGGTGAGACCTTAAAGAAAGTATAATAATATGGTATGCAAGATATTTTAATGTATTTTTTTCTAATTTACATGATGATATTATGTGGAAATTTGAAATGTATACCACCTATATTACATGTGATGAATTGTTGTCAATGTACTTTGACAAATTTTGGGACCCATGTTGAGGGTCAAGTATAGATGCGTGGTCTATATAAATATTCTTTTGCTTTAAGGATAATATACAAATGGATAATTATGTAAATTGCAATGGATTTGCAGGCATTAACTAATTTTAGACATTGAAATTTTATTGGATTCAATGGCTATGGAAGCCATGATGGGGTTGATGTAATGAGGTAATATTTTATTATTGAGTTAATGAATATATTTTTTGGGGTATTCAGGAAATAACACTAAATTTTTAGAAGACTTTTTTCCAGCTTATGAAAAGCTATTGGTGGTTAAGTTCAACTTGGACCTTCCCTAAAAGTCTCATAAAAATCCCTAGGAGAAAATAATAAAGAGGAAAATATTAACATAATGGGAGAGAAAGATTATGTAAATGAATTAGTTGGAGATAAATACTAAGTGGGGTAAAATAAAATACAACGGGAGAGAAAGGCGTGCTTTAAAGAAAAAGAAGAGTATATTTTTTGAAAAATATAAAACAAAAAGGCCTAGGCAAAAAGGTTGGCAGGCCTTAAAGCAGGACGCTACTAAAAATCTGCTGGGAAGAAAGCAGCAAGGAATCAATGAGGTTGTTGATTGTAGTGGCAATTAGATCTTAGCTCGGTGGGGAAATATTGGAGATAGCTCACGGTTGGGTGGAATATGCTCGGTTCCTCATTAATTCCCAGAAATTAACTACAGTTAGATGAAATTATGTCCATGTTATGTTATTGATTTTAAAATTGTCTAAATATGTTGGATGTTACAATAGATTGTAAATTGCATGTCTCAAAGTTGTTGCCTGTGTTATAGTTTTGCATGCATGCTATATTGAATTATCTTAGGAACAATTTCGATGAAATAGGTTGTGTTTTTATGAGCAAATGAACATGTCAGAAATGACTTATCTATATGCATGGATAGAGGAAATAAATTGAAATATATAGGCGACTAAAATAACTCATGCTAGATAAATAATGAGTTATTGAACTCTAAATTTCTGACAGACTAGAGGGAAATGGTTGGAGATAAATGCCATGAGTTTGAATTTGATTGAAATTACTGTGGAGAGAAAGACAGTAATTTGCAAACATCACTAGTGGGAGAGAAAGACTAGTGTAACTCCTAAATAGAATGCAACATGCACTTGATAGAGTTTTTATTATCATTTTGATGATTAAAGGGATAGTGCTCCTTGGGTTTTTGTGGAAGTATTATGATTGAAATATTATTTTACATTGCCTAAATAATTGGTAAGGAAAAGTAAAGGTTAATGTTCCAACAAGAGAAGAATATCGAGGACGATGTTCTCTTTAAAGGGGGGAGTATGTAATATCCCTAATGTAAGCCACCGTAAAAACTCTCGTAAAATGAGGGTTGTTAAATAATTAAATATTATTAATTATTATATTGATATTACATGAAGAATATTCTTGTAATTCTTAATTATGAGAATATTGGAAGAATTATTTCTTAATTATTTAGAAGAATTTATATTCTTCTATAGAAAAAAATTATATTTCCAAGTTGGTATCTTTTATGAGTTTTAGAAATAATGAGTTATAGTTTGGGAAAAACTATGGATAAGTAATATTTTTCTCATAAAGAAAAATAATATCTACCTTAAAAAAAAAAGAATGAGAGATTTATGGAGTGCTTTTGTGATTTAGGAAAAATCAGATTTATGGATGCTTTATGGAATAATTTTATAATTTAGAAAATCTATTCCATTTTCTTAATTCTATTTATTGTAAGCCTATGATAAAAATAGAGGGGAGAGAATGAGAGAATGCATGGAGAATGGAGCCAAGGAAGAGGAAGAAGGAATTCCAAGCATGCATCAAAAGATAAGTAACTATGTTCTTTGAAAATTCTTTTGTTTGCATATGGAGCATGATGATATAATAATTGAATTTATTTGCTAGGAAAAATTCATATGATAAACAATCAAGATTATTTCTTGATAAAAACTCTATATAATTTTGTGCATAGAGGAATAAGTGTTTTATTCATTGAATTATTAGAAGATTTCATGTGTTTTGAATTCATAAAATCTTTTCATGGCTAAATAATTTTGTGAATTGCATGAGTTGTTGGAAAATAGGGTCCAAATAAGCCTTTATATCTCCCAAACCTGGATATATATATATATATATATATATATATATAACATGAAGGAGGTTTTTGTAAAAAAACCTGTTATGACCAAAAGCCTCTTTCATATTTTAAAAATTAATTTCCCATGTATTGAAAATCGTGTCCTAAATTGATGCCAAAAACAAAGAATTATTTATTATTTAAATCTTGGAAAAATGAGCTCCAAAGGTTCATTCGAATATTCCAAACCGTAACACGTGTAAAAACTGAGAGAGGTTTCTTTGAATGAACCCATTGCAAACAAAAACCTATTTGGGTTTTACAAAAATAATTTCCTTTTGGTTGGAAACCGTGTTCAAATTGCATGACAAAAACATAAAATCATTTAATATTTAAATTTGGAAAAATGGGCTACAAATATTTATTCGAATATTCAAAACCATGACACCTGTGAAATAAATGAGAGAGGATATTTTGAATAAGCCTATTTCAAACAAAAACCTCTTTTTTTTTCTTTTGAAATTCGTTTCCATATGTTCGCAATAAGAGTCCAAAGTGGATGACTAAAACAAGAAAAACAGAGTAAAACAGAGTGTTCCCATTTCAAATTTCAATGAGATAAGAATACTTGTTTATGTACATATAGACATAATAATTATATTGATGATTCTTGACAAGGAATTAATTTATATAATTACCAAGTATGTTCTCATGGTGCATATGCATTAAAATGTTTAAAGAGAAATATTGGACTCTTGAAGAGAGTATGTGGTTAGGTGCACATGAATAATATCTAGTATATTTGATGTACTATAAATTATTATGTGATTTTACATGCATGAGGAGCTTGAGTCATGTAAAAAGATATAAATAACTTATGTGAGGGGTAGCTCACTTAAAACCCTTGCGTAAAAGGAAATTGGTTGTGTTATTTGAGAATGATTTGTTATTCAAGTTATTTCTTGAAGAAATATTAGAAATCTCACTAATGTGTGAAATGATAAGAAAATATTTTGTATTTCATGTATAGTAGCTAGTGAGTTAGCTATATTTTGGGAATGGAATAATTATGTGTAAAAATCCTTGGAAAATAAATATATATTTTTGTATGGAAGGAAGCAATTATTATGTTAGAACTCTTCAAAAAAGAATTTAAGAGAAAAATATATCCTTGTACGCGTTATTGGAATATATTTTTGGAGAGGAAAACTAGTAATCACATGCTTTATTATGTATGATTATTTAGAGAAACATATACGCTTGCATGCATGGAAAAAGTATAGTTTTGGGTATTGGATTTCTGGAAAAAAGGAAGATGCAATCACCTAATATTTATTGTGTTAGCCTTCTTTTGGAAAAAATAATATGTATTTTGCAAACCTAAAGGGATTAGTTATGGTATTAGCTTTATTTTGGGAGAATATTATGCATAGTTATTGGGTTATCTCTTTTGGATGATATGTAAATGTCCCTTTGCATGCATGAAAGAATAAGTGGTATGAGTTTGACCACTTGGATAAAAAACGTGTTTATTTTTCTATGAAATATTTATTTAGTTTATTTTGAAAAAAATATATGTTTTACATGCAAGAAGAACAAGCTATGTTATTGCATGCACAAAATCATAACTAGTATGTTAGCTTTGTCAGAAATAGAGCTGGCATTGTTATACATAATAGTCATTGTGAATAGCTCTTGTGTGGAAAAGATGTTTTCGAAATAGAACATGCATTCACATGCATAAGCATAAAATCTATTGTGTTAATCCGTTTGGATAAGAAAACATAAGAGTAGGAAAAAATGAAATTTCTTGTTGGGATAGTTATCAAGAAAGCTTGTTATACATTTGCATGCTCAATATTATTATATAGTATGTTAGCTTTCCTTTGGAAAGAATGTGAAAGTGCATGCAAGTTTTTGTTAGCGTTTGATGACGCTTGATAATGATTTATTTGTTACTAATGCATGTGAAATGATGTTAAAGAAGGAATTTGATGTCAATTTGGTTATGTTTTATGCATGCATACAAATAGTGTTGAAGTGTCACAAATAAAGATTGATTATTGGTTTATTAATTATTTATCTAATCATGATATCAAGTGTGTTGATGAAAACAATGACAGGAAAAGAGGGTGACTTGAGAAAATGTTTTTTCAAGTTTAACATTGTGGAAGATAAATATTTTTTAGTCCATGCAGGTTCAGGAGTTCCAACTATAGGATGACCCACCGAAGAAAACATTCTGACTACAAATACTGAGACTGAGGATCTTTGGTTAAATGGTATCATGATGATTGTAATAGCTTATAGCTAGTAATGTTTCACTTAAGATTATTTTTCTATGTAATTTTTATGACAATGGTCAAGGGATGGACTCCCTTATAAACATTGAGTGAGGGGTGACAACCCTCATGAGCGTTTAATAATAAAATTAAACTTTTGCTGGTTTTCACCCTACAGGATTTCCAGGGTATATCGATGTCTAATGATGTGATTGTTCACTGTGTCATTTTCATGATGTTAATTTCTTTCATGATCTGATGTTTATATTCTCAATTATGGGATTTACTAATTGAGTTAAAATGATAATGGGATCAATGCATAGTTATAACAGGAAATTTAAGTTAATATGTTACAACAAGGACAATCAATGGTTGTGTAACTCGCTATGATTTTTACTAAATATTTGTCTAGGTGATGATGATGGTTAATCTAATGGTTAATGAGGAAATATAGAAAGTAATTTATAAAGTTACACATTCGTAAATGTTGAAAAAATTTCCTAACTCTATGCATTTCCTTGCAAGGTTATCGGAGTATGTTACATGTGGTTCATCCTTTTCTTGAAGAGGAACCACATTAGATGGTTTGAAATGTTGACCAAATCCTAATGATATGATTAATCCGAAATAAATTTTTATAAGTTATGGATCACAAAAGTCTTATATCTAACATAAATAAAGTTATGTCGACGGTGCTAGACCCGTAAACTTTCAGGGGATCTCCCCGATATGAAGTACTAATTAGACCTCACACCGTTTGGTGTAGGCCAAGTCCTATTCTAAATATGGCTCGATTGCCAATTTATTAAATATTTTCCTTAGCTGTAACTGTCAAAAAGAGAGAGGAGTGTAATTGTTCCTTCAAAAATCAAGAAGGTGTGCCTAGTGAGTGTTTAGTTGCAGGTGTTTCCAAATTATTTACTGTGGAGGAAAGAGAAAAGTGAGCCTATAAGAGAGAGGTAATAGTACCACCCTAGAAGATACTAATCAAGTGCTCAGTGTAAAAGCTCAAAAAGGAGAGTGCTCAGAATTAATTGGAAACTAAACGACAACGAAGAGCTCGTTGTCAGGAATCTGATGCAACTCATTTCGTTGAAAATAGAGTCTGAATGAAGGAAATAGATCCTGATGTACGTTTTCCTAAAAAACTAAAAAAAATTGCAAAACAATGATAGGTTGATTACATGGCAGCCCAGTCAGCATGTAGGGAATATTCTTCAGTTTCACCCAGTGACACTGTGACGAGTTTCACAATAGGATTTGTCAGTTTGGTTTGAAGGTGAATTTTTTTTATGATTTCTCTCCAAAGGTTGAATTCGATTTTTTTTCTTTATATATATATATATATATATATATATATATATATATATATATATATATATATATATATATATATATATATATATATATATGAGGGACATCCCAACCAGATACTGACACGTGGTGCAGCCAGGGGTCGCCACATGCCCCCTCTGGTGGACCCTATCCAACTCCAAGGTTCGAATTTCATATTTATGCTATGGTTTGAGTTTGCATATGCAATGGTTTAATACATTTGTATTATGGTACGAATTGCTTCATATCCCAAAGTCGGATTATGTATATGTGGTGGTGCATATTACATTGAACCATATATATTATGGTGGGTGGCATATTATATTCAAACCTAAGACTGAAACGCATTAATCCATAGTTCGAAGGGTTAATAACTATGTGAAAGGTTTACAAGGGTGCATATATATATTTTATATAACCAAAGTTTTGTAACTACCGAGTTAGCATGTGATTTCGAACTATTAGAAATTATATATTACAGAGCAATGCAACACATAAAATATGCAGAAAAACACAAGCACTTAAAGACATAAAACCAGAGAGACACAAATATACGTGGTTCACCCAATTTGGGCTACGTCCACCCCGAACAGCCAGTCCTTCCTTTCTATTATTGAAGAGACACAACCTACAACAGATCCACTGTAATATCCTCTGTTCTCTCTCACAGTCTCCCTATCTGTTTCTCGCTTTGAGAATACACATACAATACACATCTACAATAGAATACCCTCATACAAGCGAGGGGTTGCCTTCTAGGGCAAAAAACCCTAAACTAAACATAACTTCTACCATCAGATCATCCGCCTAATGAATGGCCCAGATTGACTAGAAATTACTATACTTTTACAAGGATTGAGGATTGTACCCCCCCTGGACCCCCCAGGCAGCGTTTAATTACGGGTGGAATTGCCGCCCCATTAAGGTATAGGGGTCCAACACTGTGATACAAAATAAATAAGATAATCAGGCTCCACACCCAACAATCTCCCACTTGGAGATTGATTGTAGCAACTCCACCACTGCTTCGTTTTCTAGACAATGACTCCTCTTTGGACCTGACTGTTTCTCATCTTCATCTTCATCCTTGAAGACAAATTGAAACTGAGCATAATCTCAGTTTCTCCCTGGTTACAACTTTTTTTAGCATGTCTGCAGGATTCTGGCTAGTGTGTATCTTTTCCAGCTTCAACTGTCCATCTTCCAATACTGACCTTATGAAATGGTACTTAAGTTGTATGTGTTTAGTCCTGGAATGAAATGCTGAGTTCTTTGCAAGATGAATGGAACTTTGGCTATCACTATATAACGTGCCTATATCATGCTTCTTACCCAATTCATCCATAAACCTTTGTAACCAAATCATTTCTTTACTAGCCTCTGTAGCAGCAACATACTCTGCTTCTGTTGTTGAAAGTGCAACAACACTCTGGATTTTTCAAACCCAAATGACAGCTATTCCACCTACAGTAAATACATAACCTATAGTGCTCCTCCTATTATCTCTGTCACCTGCCATATATGTATCAACATATCCCTCTAGAGAAATGTTTGAACCACCAAAGCATAATGCTTGATTTGTGGTACCTCTCAAATATCTGAGAATCCATTTAATTGCCATCCAATGTTATTTTCCTGGATTGTTCATGTACCTGCTTACAACTCCCACTACATGTGCAATATTTGGCCTTGTGCAGACCATTGCATACATTAAGCTTCCAACTGCTGATGCATATGGAACTTTAGACATATAGCCCATTTCTTCTTGGGTCTTAGGGCACATCTCCTTACTAAGTTTGAAATGGCTAGAAAAATGTGTACTAACTAGTTTTGCATTCTGCATATTAAATATTTTCAACACCTTTTGTATGTACTCATTCTGAGACAATTTTAACTTGCGATTTCTCCTGTCTCTAGTTATTCTCATACCAAGGATTTGTTTTGCAGCTCCCAAATCCTTCACTGCCAATGAATTTTCTTTTGAGCACATTTATTTCCTGCATGTTAGACCCTGCAACAAGCATGTCATCTACATACAATAACAATATAATATAGCTGCCATCATTTTGTTTTTTCAGATAAACATAATGATCAGAGTGACATCTAGTATGACCATGTTCAGACATAAACCTGTCAAATTTTAGATACCACTGCCTTGGAGCCTGTTTTAAGCCATACAATATTTTCTTTAACATGCACACTAATTTTTCTTTTCCTTTGACCTCATATCCTTCTGGTTTCTCCATATAGATCTCTTCCTCCAAATCTCCATGGAGAAATGCTATTTTTACATCTAATTTTTCAAGATGTAAATCTTCCACTGCTACAAGACTTAAAATAGTTCTGATTGAAGTCATCTTAACAATAGGAGAAAATATTTCATCAAAATCAATACCTTTCTTTTGTGAAAACCCCTTCACCACAAGTCTAGCTTTGTACCTTTCTTTTCCTCCATCTTCTTCCTTCACCCTGTAAACCCATTTATTCTGCAATGTATTTTTACCTACAGGCAACCTGACTAAGTGCCAAGTCTGGTTATGCATTAAGGAGTTCATCTCTTCTTCCATGGCTAGTTCCCACTTCTTCCTAGTTTCAACCTACATTTCTTCTTCATAACATTCAGGGTCACCAGAATCAGTTAACAATAAATAATATTATGAAGGAGAGTATCGTTCAGGAGGTCTACTTATCCTGGAAGATCTTCTAACACCACTTTCAGGGGTTTGAGGTGCCTGTTGCTGTTGTGGTGGTTGCTGTTGTTGTGGCTGCTGATTATTATTATTTTCAGGCACCTTTACTTTTTCTGTGATCTCATAAAGAACTATGTATTCTTTGTTCCCTTTTTCCTGTTTATTTTCCTGCAACTGATTCTTATACAAGACATTTTCATTGAATATTACATCCATGCTCCTAATGATTTTGTGATTTTCATAATCATATAAGCGATAACCAAAATCATTAACACCATATCCAATAAAGGTACATTTCTTTTATTTTGCCTCAAGCTTTGTTCTATTTTCTTTATTAATATGGAAAAAGGCTTCACAACCAAAAGGCTTTAAAAACGAGTAGTTTACCTTTCTGCCTGTCCATGCTTCCTCTGGAATACAACCATCCAAGGAACTTGAAGGCGCTCTGTTTATGAGATAAACAAGAGTATCTACATCATTTGCCTAAAATTGTAAATGAAATCCTGCATGCAATCTCATGCACCTTGCACGCTCCATGATTGTTCTGTTCATCCTTTCTGACACACCATTTTATTGTGGTGTTCTCGGAATTGTCTTCTCTCTGCGTCAGTAGCTATCAAACTCTTTGCTACAATATTCACCTCCATTGTCTGATCTGAGACACTTCAACTTCTTTCCTGTCTCAATCTCAACCAAAGCTTTCTATTTATTGAAAGTATCAAATACATCAGATTTATTTTGAATACAATAAATCCAAGTTTTTCTAGTTGCATCATCAATAAAAGTAACATAATAACGAGAGCCACCGAGAGATGATACCTGAGCAGGTCCCCATACATCTGTATTCACAAGCTCTAATTTTTCACTCCTTTTCTATACCAACTTTGAGAAATCTGACTCTCTTCTATTTTCCATAAATGCAATTCTCACAGATATCCAAATCAACATTCTTCAAACCCGACAACAAATTTCTTGAGTGAAGAATCTTCATCCCCTTCTCACTCATGTGTCCGAGCCGATGATGCCATAATGCTGCATCTGCTCCTTTGGAAGTTAAAGCATTAACAGAGTTAGAAATACCATTACATAAATACAATGTACCAGCCTTTTCGCTTTTTTCTATTACAAGGGCTCCTTTAGTGACCTTCCAAGTTTTATCTGTGAAAGTTGTCACACAACCTTCACCGCCTAACTTCCCTGTTGAAATCAGATTTTTCTTCAGATCTGGAACATGCCTTACCTCCTTTAATAGCCATTGGTTTCCATTATGCTGTTTTACAAGAACTTTACCTATTCCAACAATTTTATAGGGTTTATCATCACCCAAACGAACTTGTCCAAGATCTACTTGAACATAGTCATGAAAATATTTCTTATCAGGTGTGTCATGGAATGAGGCCCCTGAATCTACCACCCAGGAATCAATAACATTTTCGAAAGAAAGAATCAAATAATCTTGTAACACATCACCTGCCACATTTTCTTCATGATTTTTTTCTTGCTGCGCGTCTCCTTCTTTTCCCTTCCGAGATCTACAATCTTTCTTCAGGTGTCCTTTCTTTCCACATTTCCAGCACACTATCCCCGATCTGGACTTGGATCTGCCTTTCCTTGATTTACTGCGATATCTTGAGCTCTTTCCTCTTTCCATTTTTCTTTCCCTATACTCTGCACTCAAAGCATTACCTGATGTCTCACCGGAGCTTTTCCGTCGCATTTCCTCGCTCACGATAGCACCGACAACATCATCAAACTTTAAAGTACTAGATCCAAAGACAGAGTTACTAATGGCCATAGCTAAACCATTCCAGCTTTCTAGCAATGAGAATAGAAATAAAAGAGCCCTAACTTCATCATCAAATTTTACCCCTACATAACTTAATTGATTGGTAACTGTATTAAAATCATTTAAATGGTCTGCAACAGATCCACCTTCCGACATCTTCATATTAAATAAACGTTTCATAAGAATTACTTTTTTTGAGGCTGAGGGTTTTTCATATAGTTTCGCCAATGCCTTAATCAAACCCTATGTTGCTGTTTCCTTCGAAATATTGAAGGCTACCGATGCCGCGAGGCACAATCGTACTATTTCGAGTGCCTTTCTATCGAGAATCTCCCATTCTGCGTCTGTCATAGCCGTCGGCTTCTTTGTTTTTCCACTAAATGGTAGGTACAGATATTTCTGATACAGATAATCTTCCATCTGCATCTTCCATAGCGGGAAGTTTTGGACGTTAAATTTCTCGACCCTAAACTTACCATCTTCCGCCATTTCTCCCACTCAAACCAGGAACCCTTATTTCCTACGAGATTATAAGCCAAATAGACCTTCGGCTCTGATACCAGTTGTTAGAAAATTATATATTATAGAGAAATGCAACACATAAAATATGCAAAAAAAAACACAAGCACATAAAACACATAAAACCAGAGAGACACAGATATACGTGGTTCACCCAATTTGGGTTACGTCCACCTCGAACAGCCAGTCCTTCCTTTCTATTATCCAGCAAAATGAAGAGACACAACCTACAACAGATCTGCTGTAATATCTTCTATTCTCTCTCAAAGTATCCCTATCTATTTCTCACTCTGAGAATACACATACAATACACAGCCACAATAAAATACCCTCATACAAGCGAGGGGTTGCGTTCTAAGCAAAAAAACCTAAACTAAACATAACTTTTACCGTCAGATCATCTACCTAATGAACGACCCAGATTGACTAGAAATTACTATACTTTTACAAGGCAATTTTACATCTGTTTTTAGCTTCAAGGGCCCTGCCCCTGAAAACCCCCGCTAGGGGGGGCTCCATAAAGTTGCAGCCGCCCCCCCTGGACCCCCCAGGTAGTGTTTAATTACGGGTGGCGTTGCCGCCCCATTAAGGTACAGGGGTCCAACGCTGTGATACAAAATAAACAAGATAATCAGGCTCCACACCCAACACGAACAAAATATATGTGCGGGGGTCGGGGGTTGAACCCACGACCACCTTCGCGCCAACCAAACGCCTTACCAATAGCCCACTCCGGAAGTCCTTATTATGTATAGAGCACGACATAGTTTTTTTTTCATTTCAATGTACCATCGGGGGAATGGAGGGGGCCAACCCCTTCCCCATAAAACCATGCTACGACGACCACAAGTGAGTAGAAGTTTAATACGTGGAGGATTAAGTTGTAATTCAGATTAATTAACATAATTCAGTGCTTAAAGGTTTTTAAAACACATTTAATATAACTGCACTTATGTGCCATTAAACCATGCTTATCACCTTCTAATCTGCATTTTATTTAATTAAAATCAGATATTAATGTGGCAGATATTTCAGCGGTTCCACCAGTTTCAGCGGACTGCCAATTTTGGAGGGCTTATCTCGAGTCTTCTCCAAACTTGGAGGAGATTTTCTAGGAAAATTAATTAAGCCATATATTGAGCAATTTTCGACCAATTTTGGCTCAGGAAGAGTCATTCCTAGCAGATTGGCATGCTTAAAATCCATTGGCATAGGTTGCAGAGGCATAGGAGAAATTCGACAGGTGTTTTTGTCACTTTAAAGAAAATAGAAGCCCACTGCCACCAGGAAGGAACACCATGCCTAGATTAGCTGAAAGCCAAATTTAGAGAATCAATAGTAATTTATGATAGATTTTGATATTCTGGACCCATTGGAGTGTGTTTTAGGAGTTGCAGGTGAATGTGAACATCAATTTTTGCACTATTGAGATAATACAGAGGCCGAAGCCATGGAATTTGGACAAATGAGATGTAGCCCAGGAGGGGTGAACTCGTTCATCAAAACCCCATGATGATGGATAAATTGTGATGGTTTTCTGTATATTTTGTTGCTTCTATTCAACATTTTATTTTCATACTTTATGCACTTGAATCCACTCATAATACTCAGTTAATTTACCTGTTTGACATACATAAGAAATAAGG
This sequence comes from Pinus albicaulis, assembly GCA_034641835.2. Taxonomy (NCBI): domain Eukaryota; kingdom Viridiplantae; phylum Streptophyta; class Pinopsida; order Pinales; family Pinaceae; genus Pinus; species Pinus albicaulis. The sequence goes on along the minus strand of CM076573.1, from coordinate 744,291,702 downwards.
AAAACTATGTACATCAAGCATAAGATCAACAAATAAATTTTAAATATGAAGATGAAATTAGCAGAACAAAGCTAACATTCATACTCAGATCAAGTTGGTAACAAATCTTGGTTGAAAGATAAGGTTATTTGCTTGAGTTTTGTGCAAGTTTAATGGTTGCAAATTTGTGATGTTTACAAGGTTAAAGTTGTAGAGAGGTGAAGGGAAACTATTGGTTGCAAGTCCTAAGATTAGGACCAGAAGAAGGAGATCTACAAGAGCACCATCTCCACCCAAAGTTCCACTCATAGTTGCACTTGAATCACGTCAATTTTTGTCTCAAGAAGCTGAGATTGAAGAGGTACAAGTTGTACAATAAGCTGAGTTGATTGAAGAGGTACAAGCATCAGAAGCTGAGCTTGAATCCATAACCATCATGTCAGGTATTGGAGAGACTAAAGGTCATTCATAAGAGGATGATGTCAAGAGAGACTTAAATGACATAAAGAGGATGGTTAAAATTATGTTTGATGCATTTACTGTTGGGATGGCAGGAGAAGGTTCTAAGCCTCCACATGGAGAAGTAACTTCAAATGATAAGAATAATGAAGATAAGAGTTCAAAGGGTAGTGGAGGAAATCCACCTCCATCTCCACTATCTTCATCATCCTCATCATATCCATCAGCACCATCTTCCACTTCCACCACAAAAACCACCCGCACTCTCTCAAATAAAACAAAAGGAAAAACACCCTTACTCAAACTTGATGTCAAATTTGAGCTTCCAATGTGTAATGGCAAGGTAAGTGCATAAATATTTGACAATTGGATACGTCAATTGGAGGTGTATTTCAAAATTCAGAACATTCATGAATATGACATAAAGATTCAATTGGCTTCTTTGAGGATGGAAGGATCTGCACTTGTATGGTGGGAAGCAAGGACTCAAGAAGAGATTAAAAACTACAGTAATATCTCTATGTCTTGGTCAAGTTTTATTGCTGCCATTAAACGGAAATTAGATCCATTAGCTTACATGAAAAAGGCCATTATGGATTGGCAAACTTTTAGACTGTTAAAAGGGTAAAGTATGCAAGATTATACTCATGAATTTAGGAGAAGAGCTCTTATTTTGGGTATTAATTTATATTCTCAAGAAAATTTGTTAAAGTACATTGGGGGTTTGCACATTTACCTTAGGAACACTATTCTAATGTTTAATCCCACAATTAGATGAGGTTTGTGTTCAAGCCACACATTTAGAGGCAAGATGGAAACAAAACATCGGATGAGAAAAGTGAATGTGAGGGTAAAGGAAAGGGAAAGTTTTATGGAAGAGGTGTAGAAATTATATAACTTATGTGTTATATGTCCAAGATTCTCCTGATCTCACACTATTTTAACTTCATGCAAAATACATAATCTATTCCACCATTGATCATTTGCGGAAATTAAATCAAGATTGCAATGCACAGATGAAACAATAAAAATTCACACACATTAACACAGTTGTTTAATGGGAAAGCCTGAAGCTGAAAACCCCAAATATATGTATATAATATATGTCATAGAGATCATGTAACAATCCTCATACAAATCTGATCATATCAAGCTCTCAGTACAATACAATCGCTACACACTAAGCAAGCCCGATCTTGCAAATCCATGCACCGATATTTGCCACCTGATAGCCTGCCTCTACTGCACAATCCCTGCTAAAGAATGGCTCTGAATGAACTCGAATTTCTCCAGCCTTTCTCACGCAATCCTTATTGGCATCTCCACTGAGTGTTGGATGTAATCAATGCATCACTATAGTCACAACTGATAGTCACACTTTCTCTTTCACCTATCTCTCCACTGGTCTCCACTGAAACTGTCATGCACTGTAGTTAACTGATGTATTCTCCAGTTGATTAATGAGTTATTATTTAGTGAATTAATTTACTAATTAATTCACACCACTCTCACTAGTGTATCAATCAGTTAGACTAGATACAACTAGCTCAACTGAGTCTAACTGAGTTAAACTAAATACAACTCCACCAACTACTTCTCCAACTCCACCAAACTTTGTCACATGAGTTCTAACTAAACTCCTCCATGAAATAGCTCCAGTAAACCCTCGGGAATAGCGTAATTCCTTCTGTCAGCTGTTGTTCCACATCTGTGCACTTAACTGAAGTGCTCCAAGAGAATAAGATAATGTTTAGAGTCCAAATATTATTAAGAGCTAATAATATTCGACATATCTATTTTTAGACTGGAAATCTAAAAATAGATTCCGCCCAATATGTCTAAAAATAGAAGTCTATCTATTTTTCCAACTTGACCAACCATCCACAAATAGCATCCTGCAACTCATAGAATATGATTGACATGTCTAAAAATAGACTTTGCGCCAAAAATAGCCTGCGGGCCCACTTAGTGAAGGCGACTCTTTTCACTAAGCTCATCATCTTGTTAAATCTCAACACTCCCTCTCAACAAGATACGGATTATCCTTCACCCCGATCTTGCCTCTATGGTATTCGAATTTTCTTTTGGTGAGCGCAGTGGGCTTATACTTCATCACGATCCTCGTAGGAATGCAAAAATAACATGATCTTCATTTGCACACAATACTCGATATGATGGTACCGGATGTCAATGTTTTTAGATCTATCATGAAATACTGGATTAACCGAGAGTTTGATGCAACTCTGATTATCACAATATATCACAGTAGGATCTAAGTGTGAACCGAACAACCCGAACAGGATCTTCCTCATCCATATGTACGCATACTGACTAGCTTGTTGCCTGTGTACCTACAAACTCCAGCAAAGCTGAGTACCACATGAGATCTTTGTTTCCTACTGTACCAAGAAACTGTTGTAGATCCGATACTAAAATCCCTCCAGATGTGCTCTTTCTGTCTGTTGGGCTTGCTGCCCAATCTGCATCCGTGAAGCCATGCATCTTCACCTCATCCGACTGTCTGTACCACAATCCATATCCAGATGTGCCCCTGAGATACCTCAGGACATGCTTGCCTGCCTTCCAAAAGAGCTTGGTAGGCTTCACCATCGCTTGTGAAATCTAGTTCACCGCATAGCATATGTCTGGCCTTGTATTGACTAAATACATGAGCGAACCAACCAACTATCGATAAACAGTGGCATCAACTACCTCTGCCGATGTAGCATCCTCCTTCCTCCAACCACCAGGAAGAGGAGTGTCGATAGGCTTGTAGCCTTGCATGTGAAACTTCTCCAGTATCTCCCGGGCATACTTGCCTTGAGACACAAACAGTTCACCTTTCCACTGCCAAATTTCCAATCCCAGGAAATAATGAGAGAGCCCCAAGTCCTTCCATCTCCAAACTTTTTTAAGATCTGCCTTGCATGAGTGTATGTGATCCATCTTTGTTAGTATTAAATCATCTACATAAAGCACAATGATCAAAAGCTTACCCTCCACCACAATCTGGTATAGGTTTGGATCCGCCTCACTCTTGGCGAAACCAAGTCCGGTGAAATAACTGTCTATCCATGTGTACCAAGCACGAAGTGCTTGTTTCAGACCATACATCGCTCTTTTGAGCCTACACACATGTGACTCGCTGCTGAAGATTTCAAATCCTTCAGGTTGCTCAATGTACACCTTCTCCTCAATGAATCTGTTGAGGAACATAGTCTTCACATCCATCTGATGAATCTGCCAACCCATCGGCGCTGAGAGAGAAAGGATGGTCCGTATGGAAGAATACCTTGTGACAGGTGCAAAGGTTTCTTCATAGTCAATCCCCTCGATCTATGAGAAGCCCCGGGCAATAAATATTGCCTTATACTTCTCAACGCTCCCATCAGTAGCTTGCTTCACTTTGTAGATCCATATCGAACCTACCACTGATTTCCCTTCCGACCTTCGGACAATCTCCCATGCACTGTTTTTGAAAATCGAATCATACTCTTCCACCATGGCATATACCCATGCGGGATCCTCCACAGCTTCCTCGAAAGAGGATGGCTCCATCACGATACACTTGCTCATCAGAGCCATGTATCCAGTAAATCAGTCAGGTGACTGTCTCTGTCTGCGCTGTGATGTAGGAGCTTCTACTTTCTGCACTACATCAAGATTTAGTCGCTCAGCTTCTGTAGTGCGCTTCCGCCCTCTGATGTTTGGCGCTGCATGAGTGGCTTCTTCCACTCCATGAACCTCCTCTTGTGTATGATCCACATCCTGAGGCTCATATTTAAGAACAAGTAGCTCCTCTTCTGCATACAAGTGTAGCTCCCTCTCAAGCAACAACTTCATGGCTTTCTCCTCATGAAATTTGATATCCCATCACACGACAGTCATCCGACTGTTTGGAAAATACACACGATAATTGTGGGGTGTTTATTTGTACCCAAAAAATATCCCAACCTCTACGGTCGGCTCCAGCTTCTTCCTGGCATCCTTCGTCACATGAATGTAAACAGGTGAGACAAAAATATTCAAATGAGAAATATCAGGCTTCTTACCAGAAAACGCCTCTTCAGGTGTACTCATGGCAAGTACTCTATGAGGACAAAAATTTTGCACATAAACCGCAATGTTGCATGCCTTAGCCTAGAAGTGTATGGGAAGGCCCTGATCATGAAAAATTTCCCGTGCAACACCCACGATCGTTCTGTTCTTTCTCTCCGTGACCCCATTCTACTGTGGGTTATGAGGCACTATGAATTCTCTTCGAATTCCTTCTTTGCTACAGAATTCTTTGAATTCGCCAGATATGTATTCACCACCATTATCGCTCCTTGGAGCTTTCACCTGCTTCCCCGACTCTTTCTCAACCAGCACCTTGAACTCACAGAACTTTGAGTATGTCTCGCTCTTCTTCTGCATGAATAAGATTTAGCACTTATGAGAAAAGTCATCAACAAATATCACATAATACCTGTGCTTTGTTGTTGAAGCAACTGAGAAAGGTCCACACACGTTTGTGTGAATTCTCTCAAGGATCGTCAAGGCGTGACTATCCTTCTCATGAAAAGTGGTCTTCACAAATTTTCCCAAAGTACATCCCTTGCACTGATCTGACTGCGCAAGTGTACCTTTGGGAAGCCCGGTAGAAATCTGCTGCAAAATTTTCAAAGCGCCATGGTGAAGATGGCCCAATCTCCCGTGCCACAATTCGCCCTCATCCTGGCTCACCACTTCTTCTGCTTTTCCTGCCATTGTTGCGCAACCATTTACCTACAATTGATAAATATTCTTAACTCAAATCCCTATCCTCCTGGTTTGACCAGTTGTTTTACACCAAAGGAAATCTTTTCCCTCACTGAAAACAACATCATAACCCTTGTCTTCCAACGTCGCCACGGAGATCAGATTCTTCTTCAATCCTGGAACATGCATGACATCCTTCAAGATGAAAGGTTTACCGGACTCCCTCTCAAAGGAAATGGCCCAATACCAGTCGCACTATATCTACCATCATCGTCCATCTCGATGTGCACTCCAAGATCCTTTTCCTCCAGATCACTGAACAAATCTTTGTCTCCGGTCATATGGAAAGACACACCACTGTCAAGAAACCACACCGATCCCATCACACTTGAAACCAAGCATGCGATCAAAGAAAAATCCAGCTCAAACTGTGAGGCTAAGGCCTCTCCAGCTGCAGATCCAGCAGAATGCTTATTCTTCTTCTTTTGTGGACAGTTAGTGGCGAAATGCCTGTGCTGGTGACAGTGAAAACACTTCACCTTGGACAAATCCTGCTTCTTGCCTTTCGCACCGAATTGAGAAGGATTTTTCTTCCCCTTCCCTTTCCTTGCTTTGGTAGCCAAAGCGCAATTTTCTTCATCTTCATTCTTCGATGAAGATCCATCCCTCGTACCCTGCCTTATCTCCTTCTGCACAAGATCTGACCAAAGTCGCTCCCATCCTGACAGTTTATCTCATCCATTGACAGAGTCTTCGTAGCTATGCCAACTCTTCGGAAGCCCAAGCAGAGCCAAGCTCACCAAGTCTTCTTCATCAACAGTAACCCCCACACTTCCCAGCTCATCCTTGCAGTGGACAAACTTCGTGAGGTATTTTTGTATATTGTCGCCTTTCTCCATTTTTATTTTTCTGAGCTTGTCTTTAAGCGCTTACTTCCTCTGGTCACTTCTGCTTTGGAACAAGTCTGTCAAAGCCTTCCACATTAAGAATGGAGTGGCTTTCCCACGAAGGCTGGACACAATGTGGTCCTTCACACCTTCCAATAGAATCCTTCGACACTTTGCTACCTTCTTTTGCCATGCGTCAAGTGCGGCTGCATCGCTAGAAGCAAGTTTCGGAATATCAACATCTATGAACTCCTTCAACCCATTATCATCCAGCACCACCTCCATCCTGTATTTCCATGAAATATAATTCGAGCTCCCATCAAGGGCATACTCCAATCGCAATCCATTGAAAGACATTTCAATGAATGCTCAACTTCGACACCAAGAAAACACTGCAGCAAATTCGAATTCCACCAGCACAAAACTCAACCGCTTCAATAATTGCAATCTGCTCCAATGATCAACTGCTCTGATACCATGTAGAAATTATATAACTGATATGTTATATGTCTAATATTCTCCTGATCATACACTATTTGACTTCATGCACAATACAGAATCTATTCCACCATTGATCATCACACGCGGAAATTAACACAATTGCAATGCACACATGAAACCATAAAAATTCACACACAATAACACAGTTGTTTTAACGGGAAAGCCTAAAGCTGAAAACCCCAACTATATGTATATAATATATGTCATAGAGATCATGTAACAATCCTCATACAAAGTTGATCATATCAAGCTCTCAGTACAATACAATCACTACACACTAATCAAGCTTGATCTTGCAAATCCATGCACTGATCTTTGCCACTTGCTAGCCTGTCTCGACTGTGCAATCCCTGCTGAAGAATGGCTCTGAATGAGTTCGAATTACTTCAGCCTTGCTCACGCAATCCTCATTGGCATCTCTACTGAGTGTTGGATGCAATCAATGCATCACTATAGTCACACTTGCTCTTTCACCTATCTCTCCACTGGTCTCCACTAAAGTGCCGTACCTTTGTAGTTCTTGATAATGTCTTAGTTGATTAATGAGTTATTATTTAGTGAATTCATTCACTAATTAATTCACTTTTCACTCTCACTAGTTTATCAATCGGTTAGACTGAATATAACTAGCTCAACTGAGTCTAATTGAGTTAAACTAAATACAACTCCACCAACTACTTCTCCAGCTCCACCAAACTCTGTCACATGAGTTCTAACTGAAGTCCTCCATGCAATAGCTCCAGTAAACCCTCAGTAATAGCGTAATTCCTTCTGTCAGTTGCTGTGCCACATTTGTGCACTTAACTAAAGTGCTCCAAGAGAATAAGATAATGTTTAGAGTCCAAATATTATTAAGAGCTAATAATATTCGACATATCTATTTTTAGACTGGCAATCTAAAAATAGATTCCGCCCAATATGTCTAAAAATAGAAGTCCATCTATTTTTCCAAATTGACCAACCATCCACAAATAGCATCCTGCAACTCATAGAATATGATTGACATGTCTAAAAATAGACATAGTCTAAAAATAGACTTGCGCCAAAAATAGCCTGCGGTCCCACTTAGTGAAGGCGACTCTTTTCACTAAGCTCATCATCTTGTTGAATCTCAACAAGAGGAAAGAGAAATAGCTTTGTAAAAAGAGAAAGAAAAACTCACATGAAAACACTGTTTTAAGAATGGCCATGATGAAGACCATCGTTGGAAACTTCATCTAGAATTGAAGCCAAACAAACTGAAAACCAAAGAGAAAGGGAAAATTGTTGCTATAGTTGAACATGACTTAGGGTCAGATTCAGGAGATGTGACAAATATTACAGCCATGGGTTTGAAAGGTAAACACATAGAAATCACTAGTTCTTCAAATTGTTCAAATTCCACTCAATATGAAGATAAAAGAATAAAAAATTTCCATATTAGAGTTGTCTCTAAACATACCAAGATTGATACACTTTTTGATAGTGGGTCACAAGCTAACTTGATTTCTGAAGACTTGGTTAAGAAGCTAAACCTTGAAACTGTTAGACGTCCAAGACCTTATCCTTTAGGGTGGATATGTAAGAATGAAAACTTGTAGGTTACAAGGAAGTACATACTAAGATTCACCATCAATTCAAACTTTCTTGATGAAGTTGAACTTGATGTGGTGCTGCTTGAGATATCAGGTATTGTATTAGGAAGTCCTTATCTGTATGATAAGAAAGCAGTATTTCATCGCCATGAGAATAAGTATCACTTATTTAAATATTGTATTGTGTACATAGTTAGAGCGCATTAGAAGTAGACAAGTTTGTCTCTTATACATGCAGGAGAAATGAAGAGGATAGTGAATGAAAGTCAGAATTTTACATTGTTGATGATCAAACAAAGAGATGTTTTGAATCAAACCTTTCAAAAATATGCTTATGCTTGTAATGAGATGTTTCAGGATTCTAATAGGTTGCCTTTGAAAGGAGGTGAACAAGATGTAAAACATTTGCAGTAGTCAACATCAATGTTGAGCTGTGTTTGAAACAAGACGTCGATGGAAGAGAGTGCAAAGGTCAAAGAGAAAGCAACAAAGCATTTTGACAAAGAAGGCATGGGTTCCACAAGTGCTTGTTTTTGGTTTCCAAAAGGTATATGGAAATGGTGAAGAAACTTGTTCAAGAGTCGACGGAAGTACAAAGAAATATCAGTTAAGAATCGCTATGGTGACAGTGTTCAAGGTGAGACAGTTTTTAAGTTTCCTTTGATTAATGACCAAGGTAGGAACAAGCCTGGTTTCTGCAAGAACAACTTGTTGCTATGAAAATTCGTGGGAATTAAAGCATGAAGATGTCAATGAAATCAAGATAGGGTCGCAAGAATCAAGGAAAAAGGTACTTCCCAAGGGGTGAGAACTGCTATTCTTACTTTTTTTGAAAATCTCAAGTTGATGAAAATGAGAAAATTTCAGTGGATAGAGAGTGGAAGGGTGAGGGAACAACACCCTCATCCACATGATCAATAATCAAAGAGATTTTGGGGTCGAAAAGGCTTATAGTGGGGAGGAATGATCGGGTGCTTAGTGTAAAAGCTTAAAAATGAAAGTGCTCATAATTCATTGGAAACTGAACAACAATGAAGACCTCATTGCCAGGAATCCGACGCAACTCATTTCGTTGAAAACGGAGTCCGGATGAAGGAGATAGAGCCTACTGTTCGTTTTCCTAAACAACTAAAAAAAATTGCAGAACAGTGACATGTTGATAACATGCAAGCCCAGTCAACATGTAGGGAATATTCTCCAGTTTTTGCCTTGTGACACTGTGACAAGTGTCACAACATTATTTGCCAATTTGGTTTGAAGGTGATTTTTTTTATGATTTCTCTCATAAGGTTGATTTTGAATTTTCATATATATATAAGGGACAACCCAACCAGAGGCTGACACGTGGTGCAGCCAGGGGCCGCTACATGCCCCCTCTAGTGAACCCTCTGCAACTCTAAGGTTCGAATTTCATATTATGCTATGGTCAAAGTTCGTATATGCAATGGTTTAATACATTTGTATTATGGTCCGAATTGATTCATATCCCAGAGTCAGATTATATATATATGTGGTGGCGCATATTACATTGAACCTTATATATTATGGTGGGTGGCATATTATATTGAAACCTAAGACCGAAACACATTAATCCAAAGTTCGAAGGGTTAATAACTATGCCAAAAGTTTACATGGGTGCATATATATATTTTATATAACAAATTTTTTGTAACTATGGAGACACACGAACAAGAAGGATCCGACTAACATCTAGCAGAATAGTCCACAAGAGACGTGACAATAATTACAACAAATGAATGATAAATATGTTTCCTGTATCCCGCAGAATAGTCCACAAGGGTGGTACAACTAAAACAACCATTACAACACATTATCAACAATACAAGTACTAAAATAACCGAAATAGTTAAACTACTTTAACACAGATCAAACCAAACATAAAATACAAACATCCACAAAATAGTCTTACAAACATTCATTATCCAAGTATGAAGAACGTGTTGGCCTTGAAGGCTTATGTTATTAAGTAAAAGTTCTAAGACACATGTGTACAACGAACATCACTAGCTCTAATAGTGGAGCATTGGAGCCACTTATTGCTCCTCAAAAGAACTAGCTTATATCTCTAATGCCTTGTGAGAGAAGCCAAGGTGAAAAGTCCTTTTCTCTTACAATGAGGGGGTATATATAACAATGAGGAGGTGATGCTTCACCTTCCTTGTGACTCTTCATCTACCCTCATGATTGTTTGAATTTATATGAATTTTCAACTTTACATGACTCTTCATATTCTCTACATGTCCTTTGCACTTCCACTTTACAATCCTTTGCACTTCCACTTTACAATTTTCGACAGAATTTACATCATCCACAATATGGTGTATCATGTGACAACTCATGACATGATATGACATGGCACTGATGACATGGAAATCTTGATGATGTGGAAAGTTCAAGCCACTAATGCGGCTGTGTGTTGAGTGTCTGCTTGAGAATTATCTTCTTTCCTCCTTCACATGGCTTAGTGATAAGGAAGCTTCAATGATCTCAACTCTTGAGTTGTGGTAAAAAATTGGCGTCCCTTTGTTTTCTCTTGGTTGATAAACTTGCATACTTAGCTACAAGGATATATTTAAACATGTTTCCCTCCTTAATCTCCTTCTTAATCATCTTTCCATGACATGATAAGGTACTTGCATCTGCAATTCACTCATGACGAGACGACATCAATCCGAAAAACCCCTAGTCTAATATAGTGCATATTAATCCATTGACTGAGCGAAAATTGGGTGACAAGCTGGGAAAGGGGCTTAGTGATTGTGCAGTTGCATAGTTCAAGCAGTCATGGGTGAACCTTGAGCTTTGAGAAATTTTTTTACATGGTTAACACAACTCATTTACACAAAGATGACCTCTTGAAACCACCAGAACAGGCTTGTACACTTTGTGCGATAGTTAACATGCGAAAAGACGATATATTATATATCTCGTAAAAGGGACCAATACACTTCAATAAAACACATGAAATGAGTTTCAATGTTTGCGAAGACAATATACAAGACTAAGGAAGACTATGAAATTGAGCGTAGGCCAAAATTTTGGAAGGTGTTATAGCAGCGACAACACTTGGCGTCACACTCATAGAATTCCAACTTCCTTGATTTGGTTAAATATTTCGTGCATGGTATTGGTTCTTCAGGGAGTAACTATTCATAGTTTATATTACTTTTGTCTCCCCACTTACCTCATGATTGACATGGTCTCCTTTATACCTTACAAGTTGAACACAACAAAAAATTCTGCATTATCGCAATGTTTCGAGTTGGGCAGGTAGTGAATTTCACGAGCTTAAGATTTTTAGAGTATATTTTTTCATCTCTGGGGTTGCTCCGCTACTAGCAGGCCTAGACAATACCCCTGTAGAGTCACTATGGAACAAAACCATTGCTCTGCTACCATCGAGCTTAATCAGTACCCCGACGAAGTTGCTTGCTTTACCTCTCTGCACAGGAAGCCTTTCTCTTCTTTTTCCTTTATTTATTTGTTTTTATAGGACTGTGCATTGGAAATTATTCATTTTATGGGAGGAAGAGGGATCCCAACTTATTGAGAGTAGGAGAGATTGTTACTTCAAAGAAGTATATAGAGACATATGATTTATGTTTTTTTGTTTAGATTTTCCTCCTTCTCCTCTTCTACTAATTGGATGAGTGTGAGAACATCACAACACAAAAAATTGAATGTAGGCATAAGGTTTCCCGAATAGACACAAGTTCATGGTCTAACAAAAATTCCCTCCCACAGACGGATAGTATTTTGCGTTAGAACTTCATTGACCAAAAGATATAACCAACACAAGGAATATGGACCGAAGGTTAGCAAAATTTTGAAGTGTCACAAGACTCTTTTGAATTCATCCACACACGAAGAAGCCAAAAAACATGTCTAAAAGAAACATCTATTTACATGACGAAAAAAAAATAGAAATAAAAAAAACAAGAAAATACTATGTACATAGCATAGGACACAACCCCATATCATCATTGAAAATGGCGTTTAAAGTCTTGGCCATTGACAGGGAGAGAGTCAATATTCCTGTCAAGTGATTGAAGGTGTTATGTGTTATTCAAGATTTTCATGAATAGTGAATGGTCCAATCCACAGGGATTGAAACTTGGTGTATTTGGCTTTGTCCTTATGGGATTTATCCCACTTCACGACTAAGTTACCCACATTGAAGTTATTATTCCCTGCAGAATTCTTCTTGAACCACCTCTTGATATGAATCTAATGAAGGGAAATTTTTTCTTTTTCTTTCAACCTTTATTTCTGTAACTTTTGAAGAGTGTCCATCCTACGCTGAACTAATAAGCATGGCTTGGCCTGGGATTCTTGTGAAAGTTGGACAGTAGGCAAGTAGATTTTAGGAGGGAGGATGGCTTCTTTCCCATACACTAGGAAGTAAGGGGAGGTGTTCAGAGAGGGATTTGGCGTGTCTCGGCCAACCCATAAAGCATTTACCAAAGCAGAGTGCCAGTTCCTCTGTTCATAGAATATGGTATTTTTGATGATACATATGAGGTTATTTTTTGTGGACTCAACAAGACCATTTCATTACGGATAGTAATTAGCTAAAATTTTCAATACGATTCCATTTTCTAATGAAAAATCATATAATTTTAGCGATGAAAAATACATTGCATTATTGAAAACAAGTGAAGTCGAAATGTCGAACCTAGAAATGACATTCTGCTTAAGGAAATTAATGACTTCCCAATCATTCACCTATTTAAGTGGAACTTCTTTTGTCCACAACACGAAGTAGTATGTAGCAGTGAGAATGTAGCAATGCTGCTTTGAATAATGCAGAAATATTTTTCCAATAACATCCAAGCCCCACTATTGAAATGGTTCTTCAACTACGATAGGTTGCAATGGGGCGGTTGGCTTCTTGTTGCAGCCAACACACCTTTGACAGGCCGAACACTTGCGAGCATAAGCGTGAGCATATTTTAATAATGTAGGTTAATATAAAACAACCTGCATAATTTTATGCACAAGTGTTTTTCCCGCGAAGTGTTCCCTGACTGGTCAGTTGTGGAGATCATGAATACTTTCTCTAAATCATGCACTTCTAAGAACCTGAGCATTACTCCATTATGATGATTTTTGAAAATCACCACGTGAACCAACTGATCAGATGATTCTTTAATTCTGAGTTCCCTCTTCTTCTGTGCAGATAAATGGGAGGGCACGGTACCATGCTCAAGGTATTGGTGCGCATCTGTGTACCAAGAGTCTGCTAAAATAGTGGGAAGAGTTCACTCAACATTGTACATTTCAATCTCCTACTCCCATCCAGAGGGATATTCTTCTTTTGCATCCACTACTTCTGGTGCTAGTAAACATAGACCGTGGCCCTTGATTGCATGAATTGGGTTGAACTCTAAGTCATATTCATGTAAACTAGTCATCCAATTTTCTCTTCTCTCACCCAAATCTCGTTGAACAGATAATGATCTAACTTCTGGGTGCAAAACAAAGATAATATAGTGATTTTTCAAGAGATAGGGTTGGAAGTGCTTCACCACCTTGTATACTGCGTAAGCTTGTTTGTCAATGGCAGGGTAATTGAGTTTAGGTCCTTGAAGACTAGTGCTCATAAAATATATTGGCCACTCATTGTTCTGATCATCCTTTTGTGTAAGCACATTGATTATAGAAGTGTCAAAAGCAAAAGTATAGAGAAAAAAATCTTTACCGAAATCTGGGTTGCACAAAGTAGGTGCTTCTCCAATGGCTTGCTTAATATGTGACAACACGTCCTTTTCCCTTTTATCCCATATGTAGATCACATCCTTCTTCATCATATCATGTATTAACTTCATGATTTGAGCATTATCGGAGATGAACTTGTGAAGAAAATAGATTTTCCTTAGGAAGGACTACATAGCTTTGTTATTTTTAGGGAAGGGACTCTGTGTAATCTCTTTGACCCTTTCTGGGTCTACTTTATTCTCACTTTGGAAATGATGTGGTCCAAGAGGTTACCCTTGGACACTGCTAAAATACTCTTCTTTGGATTAAGAGATATCCCATACTTGTGATATCGCTCGAAAATTTTCTTTAAGTGGCGTATGTGGTCGGATATGTTCATGGAAAACACTATGAGATCATCGAGATAGACCACTATGCTCTGTCTAATCAGTCCTCAGAATGAGATGTCCATGGCACATTGAAATGTTTCACCGACATTGATTATCCCAATTGAAATTCTCTTAAACGCGAACATACCCCACTTCGTGCGAAATGTCGTGTTGAATCTGTCAGGCTCTGAGACTAGAACCTGATTATAACTTGAATACCCATCCAACAAAGAAAAAATTTATGACCTCGATACTATTTGCAGTATCTATTCCATAGATGACATGAGGTAATTTTATTTTTCCAATGCGTGGTTCAAGTTGTGGAAATCAACACATAAGTAGATTTCCCTAGAATTCTTTCTTAGCAGGACCAAATTCAATAACCAGGTATAATTTCACACTTTATATATGATCTGAGCATCCAAAAATTTCCTCAAATCCTTTTGAATCAGAGGTTCAAGCATCATATGTACCTTCCACAACTTTTTTTGAAAAGGCTTGGCCCCTTATTTGATTGGAATCACATGCTGGATTATTTGCGTGTCATAATTTTGAGCTCATCATAAGTCCATGTGAATGCTTCTTGGTACTTCCTGGATAAGTGGATGAAAGCTTGCCACTTCTGTGGTGTGCATCAAGTACCAATATTTACAAACTTCAGATCCTTTCTGTCCCCAAATTTATTTTCTCGTGCGACAACGTTGAGATATGGGTTTTCGCATTGACTGGCCCTTAGAAGAGATTATGCAATTCACACAATTTTTTCAACGATGCCATGCCTTTTGGCATAGGGTTCTCTTTACTTACGCAAGCTACATCCTACAATGATTTATCGTTCTCGTCTTCGTCGATAATTGCATCCTTGAATACATCAACGTTCACCATAAAGTGCAGTATCTGTTGGTCATCATTGAAAATGCACATATTATTAATATTGTTAGGGACGAATGGCTTATAAATAATTTCTATAGAAAAACCGTCCCTAAGCGGTGACAACCTAGTAGCAATATTTTCCAATTCATCCGCAAATGCGTTGCGTATTCTAGGAATAAAAATAATGGTGAAAGGTTGGAAATGAGAAATCAAATGCCATACCTCCTGTTGGTAACTTTTGAGATGAGGTGACACATAATGTATGGTATCACGTGCCTATAATATGACAATTTCTAAGTCACCTTCTGCTTTGAGAACTGTAAAATTGTGGTCAATGGATCTTTGTAAACCAAGGATGAGTGCTTCATATTATGAAGTGTTGTTCGTGCACTCGAATTCCAAGTGGCTCGAGATAAGATGTTTCCTATGTTATGGGTTTATTGAAACACAACCAGCTCCAAATCCCTCCTGTGTTTTGGAACCATCAAAATAAAATGTCCAAAAATCATATGTACAAGGACTATGTGCTACGCTAGTACTATTATTACTACTACTACTAACTGTACATATGTCATTTTGTAATATTCCCAATTTTCCACCAAATAATTGGAATATTAGAGTTCTTATTTTTTCTAATTAATTAAGTAAATAAGAGGGTGGAGGGAACCATAAACCCATAGATGAATACAATCCACTTTTGATGTGTGTATGTGGATAATTTAGAAGTAGATCTACATTATGGAGTAGTGGAGCAACTTCTTAATGAAGGAAGAGTGGAGATCATGGATCATTAATGAGAAGATCATGGAGATCATGGAGGAAGTCAAATGAGATCATGGTGCAATAAAAGTAAGATAATAGAGAAATAATGATGAAATAGTGGAGGAAGTGGTGCATCTAATGCACACATTATGGAGAGAGTGGGAAGCAAATGCAGAGATGGTGGAGAACATGGAGAGACAATGCAGTCTTCATGGAGGCTAGTGGTCACATGTGCAGCATAGTTATGAGGTGGGCCAGGGATATGGAAGGCTCACAAAGCATAAAACGAAGATGAAGGCAACAATATAAGGCAGGCTTTAGATTTTGATTTTTGATATGTTTAGATCTGGATTTTTCATTTGAAATTTCTATGCACGCTTCAACTGTTTAGCTAAGTCTGTAGTGTTATTTAGCACACGGGTGTTTCCGAGCAGAAATCCCACCGTTACCCACAGGGGACTTTGAGTGCCTACTTTGGGAAGCTTTATTTGAGCTGCCATACATCATCAGGCATTGGTGCCACATTCAACCCCTCTCTACAACACATTCAGTCTCAGGAATTATGCATTCCTGCTTGAGGGTTTGAGAGGAGGAGGTTGTTTCTAGCATTTCAGCTAGGAAACCGGTGGATGATTCATCCTTTCACCTTCTGCTTCAAGATTAGTATTCCAGTAGAAACATATTCATATCTGGCATTAGGCCATCATTTTATACCTCCATGTAGCAACAATTCCCCAAGAAATTTCATAGTCCAGTCCTTTAGATATTTTGGAGGAAGGAAGTTTCCAGTATTTCAGCAAAAAATCCTGTGAGGGATCATCCCCTCACATTTTTGAGCTTATATCCATCATTGTTGAGCTGAATTGTAGCATCCAACATCAGGCTATAGCTTCAGCCTCCCTGATAACTCAGTTTATTCTAGTTGTTGTGTATTCAACAACTGCATCTAGTGGAGGAAGGATGAGCTAGATCTTGAGCTTCTAGATTGAGAATCTAGTGAAGGGATTAGCCCTTCAAGAATTGAGCCAATTGTACATTATTTCAGCCATCATATCTTCATTTCATGCTTCAGATATGCATACCCAACAGTCATATGTTGCAGGCCTTAAGAGGGTTATTTTCCAAGATTTTCAGATCTGGAAATACTTTCTGGGTTATCTTAGGTATTCATCGTAGAGCCTAGATCTGAAATACCGACATCATCTGAGCTCCAGAACTGCCAGATCTACATTTATTTGTTCAGTCGGCAATTGCAATCCCGACATTTGTAGCAAAGACAAGGCAACATTACCTCCAGCAACCCAACAATTACACAGTCCCTCTTGTGGGAGGACTTCAGGGTCACTTTAGCCTTCTTCTTTGGCTTGAGTGTCTCATATTTTGAGCAATGTTGTACTTTTTTAAACACCTCCATATAATAAAATGGCTCAAATATTCTGCATATTTGTATGGTGTATTTAGTTTATGTTTACATTGCTGCAATTTCATTTATTGTGTTTCTATATTCCTATCTTTTCCCATTCCAGGATATTACACATTTTCACCAGTCGGACTAGGAAGGAGCTTCAAATATGTGTCTGGTGGAACTAGGGATGGCTGAGAAAGATAACACCTCATATTAGTTTCTAAAAATAAATTTTGAAATATTAGATCCGCGAAAACCATTAGTTCATTCTTATCATCGAAGGGAGTAATAGTGTGTTTCATGTATCACTTTGAGTTCACTTAGATATGATTGTTTCGACCCTTGTAAAAAAGCCATAAATGTGACCAATCCATAGAAAAATACCCTTGTAGCTTGTTAGACCAATTTCTACTCAAAAATACACCGCATGCTTCTGGACTGCCCACAATTAAAATATTTATACATTGGTGAGCTCAGTCATCAGATGATAAGCCAATAAGCACATTCATGAGTTCGCCAATCACATGGACAAGAGTCTTATCCAGTTGAATTATTTTTGCATCTAGTTTATCCCTTTTTGCGTTGATTTTCTTTGTGAAAAACAGTGGCATTACATTCACCGATGCATCGAAATCAACTAAGAAATTGTGTACATTATAATTGAAAATTTCAAATGTACAGATTGAATCTATAGTTAAAGCATTAAGTACAGATTCAAGGGGACCAAAGGACGTACCAGATCCCTTCTATGAAGAAGCATCATTACCTAAGGAAAACTTTCCAAGTGCACGTAGGAGAATGTACCGCTGGCTCACGATCTTTATCAGTTTGAAAATTGAAATATTTGCGTGAGATTTCTTCATTTCTTCGACTATATTGTAGTCCAAAGTGGAAGAGGTCGCCGAAGTGTCTAGAGGAGTAAATTCATTTGTGAATTTAAGAGTGGCGGACTTACTCTTACTGCTTTCAGAAGTAATTTTCGTTGTGGCTACATTTCCATACTTTCTCGGAGTGTTCCCGTGTTGAGTTGACAGGTGGACTGCTCTTCCTTAACAAATGTTATTTCAATTTATGCTTTTTTATCTCTTGTTTAGTGTTTGGCTCTTGTCTTCTCAAACTATAATGGTTCTTCTTCTTCTGGGCTGGACCATCACTCGGTAGCTGTTTTTCAGCAACATTCTTTTCAACTCCGAGTACATAGCTAAAAGTGTTCCCTGCATGCCCCACGATTGCAGTTTCTTTTGTTACAATAATCTCCTTTTCTTCCGCAAGCTCAGCCTGCTCATAAAAACTTACTATGTCTATGAAGTGTGCAACAAGAGTGTTCATGTTGTGGTTCCATTGTGGGCATGTCTTTTATGAATGATATTATTGGTGAAATGAACAATACTGGTCTATGCCCATACTTTCAACATTTAACACAACATTTGAGCTCTGCACACACTTGGCCAGTTGGTTGCTACTATTGCTGGAGTTGGAATTAATTCTCAGAAATTTGAACTTGGGAGGATTTTTTCTCATAGTGGTCTCACTTGACCTTTTTTTCAACTCTTCCAACTCATTTGACAGAGACTTGATGGTGCGGGTCAAACTCTCAATATCGACAATTTCTTTCTCCTTGGCCTTGCTTACGGAGGCCTGATACCTTTTGCCCGTGTATTTGGAGTCTTCTATTGGTTCATCATCTGAGATGGCCCCTATCACATGCAATTCCTTTTCAATCACAATTGCCTCTTCATAGTTTCCTGCAAGAGTTACTTTCGTAGTTCTCTTTATGAACTGTGCAATGCTTGTTGGCAAGGCAAATGTGTAGTAATAAATGGTGATGGAGTCATGAGGTTTTGCGTTTGCTAGAAACTTATTCAAAATAGAGTTAAACCTTTGATTGAAATATTTCACTCTTAATTATCCATATTAATATTACCCAACTCTTTCAATAACATGGTGGGGGTTTTTTCATCAATGATTTTTTCAAGAAAAAAATTCTTAAACCCCTTCCAATTTTGGATGGAATTCAGATGAAGACTATGATACCATACAAGTGATCTTCCATCTAAGGTGCATGGAAATTTTTTTTCATGCAATATCATCATAACATACTTATAACATTTGCAGATGTAGGTAGAAGTGTCAAGATGGTCCTTCGCTTTCATTTCTTTTTTAGGGTCGTACTTCATTAAAAGATTTTCAAGATGTCTTGGAATCTTGTTTAGAACACCCAAAAGTGCGAGCAGGATCTGAGACATCAATCCAGATCTTGGTTTGCCACATCTTCGTCTTTTTCCTCCTCTTTGTCAAAATCTGATGGTTCCTCTTTCTCTTCTTCTTTATCACCCAACCCACAGAAAATGTCGTTTGAGAGTACAACGTTATCTCCATCACCACTATTTGATGGTGGAGGTTGTTATATATTCTCTGAATTCTACACAAAATATAATAATTATTCAAGGGTGGCGAAAACCAAATATTCAATCATAGAAACCACTATCCCAGTAGGGGTGGTTGGTTTCTTTTTCAAAAAATAAATAAGTTTGTGTACTCCTGGAATCAATCCAATAGCTTTTGCAAAATGACAGGTTACAGGACGGATGGCTCGAATCTGATCGTAAGATATTTCACAAGTTCATACAAGCTTAGGTTGAGAAGATTCAACAACTTTAGGAATACAAGTAGGGTAGGTGTTGTGAATGTTCCTGCCTTGACCGAAAGATGTAATATTGGATTGGTGAGGTTATTAGCCATTAAAAACTGGCTTCCCTCCTTCTAGCACCATAAATGTTGACAGTGTTGGACCCACCAAAATTAAAGGGATCTCCCCAATATGAAGTCCCAATTAGACCTCAAACCTTTTGGTGTAGGATTTCCATCCGTAATATGGCTTGATTGCTAATTTATTAAATATTTTCCTTGGATCTAACTATCAGTAAGAGAGAGGAGTGAAATTGTGCCTTCGAAAAGAAATAAGGTGTGCCTAGTGAGTGTTTGGTTGTAGGTGTGTTCAAGTTATTTTATTGCAGATGAAAGAGAAAAGTGAGCCTCTAAGAGAGAGGTATTAGTACCACCCTAGAAGAGACACACACAAACAAGAAGGATCTGTCTAACATCCAACAGAATAGTCGACAAGAGATGCGAAAATAATCACAACCAATGAATGAGAAAGATGTGTATAGTATCCTACGGAATATTCCATAGGGATGGGACAAAATAGCAAGTATTACAAACAATTCTCAATAATATAAGTACTAAAATAACTGAAATAGTTCAACTACTCTAGCACAGATGAAAGCGAGCATGAAATACAAACATCCATAGAATAGTCTTACAAATATTCATAGTCCATGTATGAAGATCATGTTGGCCTTAAAAGCTTTTCTTATTAATTAAAATTTCCGAGACACATGTATACAATGAACATCACTAGCTCCAATAATGGAGCGTTGGAGCCACTCCTTTCTCCTCAAAAGAACTAGCTTATCTCTTTAATGCCTTGTGGGAGAAGCCAAGTTGAAAATTCCTTTCCTCTTACAATGAGGGGGTATATATAACAATGAGGTGGCGACACTTCACCTTCCTTGTGAATCTTCATCTACCCTCATGAATGTTTGACTTCCTATTTCTTTTCAGCTTTACATGACTCTTCATGTTCTGTACATGTCCTTTGGACTTCCTCTTAACAATTTTCGACAAAATTTACATCATCCACAATATGGTGTGGCATGTGACAACTCATGACATGACACTTCTGACATGGACTGCTTGACTATGTGAAATTTCAAGCCACAATTGTGGTTGTGTGTTGAGTGTCCACTTGAGAATGCTCTTCTTTCCACCTCTGCATGGATTGGTGATAAGGAATCTTCAATGATCTCAATTCCTGAGTTGTGGTTGCAAACTGATGTCCCTTTGCTTTCTCTCAGTTGATCATCTTGCATATTCAACTACAAGGATGTCTTTCAGCATTTTTCCCTCCTTAATCTCCTTCTTACTCATCTCGCCACGATATGATAAGGTACCTACATCTGCAATTCACTCATGATGAGATGACATCAGTCCAAAAATCACCTAGTCTAAGATAATGCATATTGGTCCATTGACTGAGCCAAAACTCGGTCACAAGCTGGGAAAGGTGATTAGTGACTGCGTAGTTCAACCAGTCAAGCGTGAACCTTGAGCATTGAAACTACACAATGTATAGTCTAAGTAGGACCGAGGGAGAAAACTGCGCAATTATGGAGGTTAGTGTGATAGGTTGAGGGGATGGGAATTAGATTAGAAAATTGTGTAGTTCTAGGAGACAGGGGAGGTTGGGTCATTACGCAATTGCACCGATCAAGGGCTCAAGGGATGAGCTTTAGGTTAGAGACTACGAAATTCACAGGCGAGGCCATGCTGGGAATATGGATTGTACAATTCTCGGAGCCAAGGTTGAGGCTTGAGCACTGGAATTGTGCAATGCACTAGTCCTGGGAGGCAGGGACTACACATTGTGTAATGTCAAGAGGAAAGGTCACAACTATAAGATTGAGACTGTGCAATGCGAAGTTCAAAGAGTCTGGGTTAAGCTAGGTTTCTTGGCTGGGAATCCTTTTTCAGAAATGGCTAAGTACGAGATCGGCGAGGCTGATGTGAGCAATGATATGACTTTGACTATGATCACACACTTAGAATACTTGAGGACACAACAAGATAGATCATACGTGACACATGAATAATGAATTTCCCTTAGTGCGACAACTTTACAACAACTTACGACAAGTGTGACACTTAAGATACACTTCATGAAGACCATGATGACACGTGTGCGATAATGCTTAAAACTTTGGAAATGCGTGCGATGGATGTTTACATGGTTAGCACAACACATTTACACAAATATGACCTCTTGAAAGCACCATAACATGATTGTACACATTGTGTGACAACTAACATGCGAATATACGACATTTTTCATATTTTGCAAAAGGGACCAAAACACTTCAAGAAAACACATGAAATGAGTTTCAATGTTTGTGACGACAATTTACAAGACCAAGGAAGGCTCCGAAATTGAGCGTAGACCAAAAATTTTGGAGGATATTGTAGCAGTGACGACAAGTTCACAAGCAATTATTAATATTAAGGATAATTTGAATTAATGGACGCCCTACTGTATTCTCCAACATCTGGTTGTAGTCAACACTTCTATCATAACTTGTATTTTAAGTGTCACAAAGCTATGTTTCAATTGTCGCACTTCGATATTAGTGTCGCTTTGCTGTGTATGAATGTGTAGTTTTAGTACAGTGCATTCTATTGGTTTTTTTTTTATGGTATACATGTGTGTGATTCAGTTTTGGAAATTGTTTACATTATATTTTCTCCCTTGTTCCATTGATCCAACTCTTAGCCAATTTTGGAGTTCATCCTTATCTTTACATCTTGTGCAACTCATGAGCATACTTAATCTTCTAAGTAATTGATGAGTAATCCGCACACTCCTAATTCATAGTGATGAAATCCTTACCTCTCGGACCTATGCACTCTTCTCGTCTTAAGGACAACCTCCTCCACCTACAGATTGAGCAACCTTGGAGTGTATACCATCAATTTGGTTGCCTAGCCTTTCCAATTGCGTAGTTCATGGTTTATCCTACCTTGGATTGTGCATTTTTTAGTTTTAGTGGATACTCAAGCCTCCATGTGTCACTGACATTCCAAATTGTGCAGTCTCCTAAGCCTCCTCTTCCACTACTGCACATTACGCAGTTGCAATGTGCCTCCTTGTCTCCCTAACTTTCTCAACTGCGCTATATATTCATCTATTAGGCATCATACTATACATTTTTTAGTTCTAGTGGGATGTAGGTCACCTCTAGGTCATTGCAACCATCAACGACACAAATCTTGGAGTCTGCCCTTCAATTATTATGCATTGCACAATTACAATGGCTAGTCCTATCCCTTTTACTGAGTAAAACCCATCACTGCATAGTACATTGTCCTATATTTCCTCCAACTATGCATTGCACAATTCCAGTGGATAGTGATGTCATCCCTGAACCCCTGTGATGCTCATATGCACAATCTCCGCCTCCTATCCCTTGAGCACTCTACACATCCTCAGTTAACAAGCTCATCACCTTGTCTTCTAGACTTCCACATTGTGCAAAACCTTGATAAGCCTTCCTTAATATTGCATTGTGGAGTTCCAAAGGATAGTGTGGTCATCCCTGGGTCCTTATATCCCACAACAGCACAATTCTTAACCTCCCTCTCTCAAAACCCTTCCCCATTCCCCTGTCATAGTCAACATCTTCCATGAGCAAGAAAAAGTAGAATAGATGGTTTCACACTAATTTTGGCTTTTCATGAGTGGACTTCATTTGTAGGTGTAATAATATTAATTTGGTAGGTTAATTCTCAAGGGAGGTTATAAAGGAGAGGTTACAAGAAGGCACCAGTGAAGAATAAGTAAACAGAGGAACCATCATGAAGGACATGAAGGAATCTTGGACCAAGACAAAGAGGTGGAAACTCATGCAAACTTGGAAGGTTCCAACATTGATCCAAACCCTTTGGAGGGTAAATATGAAGTGCAAGAAAATACCTATCATGAAGCATTCAAATTCCTAGTAGCAAGGAGAAAAGTTTGACATTGACACATCACAATGAATTTCCATGTCATCATTTCCAAGTCATGGCATCTGCAGGTGTCACCACAAGAGTCTCATGTCTCATTGTATTTTGTCACATCATTTGTGGATGTAATTATATAAATTCAAAAAATGAGAAAATGTAAAATGTGTCTAATTCCAAGGGGCACACATGGAATATGAAAATTCACAAGAGTCTTAGAGTCATGTAGAAGCTCAAAATTTCGCATAGGAATTCAAAAAGTTATAATATAAGCTCCAGATTCATGAGAGAGGTCAATAGTCAAATGGGAGGTTGAGAGTCACCTAATTTGTTAAAAATATACCCTCATAGCTCAAGAAAAAGTATTGAATTTTCACCTTGGCTTCTCTAGCTTGGCATAGGAGAGAAGATCTTTCTTTGGAGGAGCGAGTGGTGACCTAATTCTCTACTATTGGGGCTAGTGTTACATCGTTGTAATCATGTATCTTGGGAATTTCACTTAATATATGAAGCTCTCAAAGTCGACACACTTTCATGCATATGTCGTGAATGATGGTGAGACTATTCTTTCATAGTTTGTGGTGTATGTTTATGTTAACACATACTAATAAAAATGAACTATTTCATTGGATTTGGTATACATATTATTCAATATGCGTTGTTACTTTATTTTATGATCATTGTTATCATGTGAACTACTTTATAGGTTTAATCAATGATCCTTTCATGCTCTTGCATGTCTATTTTAGGATAGTACTATTAATTTTATTCTAGAGGCACACTCTCTCTTTCCTTGCCGTGAAAGCACCTTATATAAATTACAATCATATTCCTGACAATGTTAGCTTACTTGCTTGTTTCAAATATTGTTTGTATAATCTCTTATGTTGATAATTGTAGCCAAGGAAAATTCCTATGAACAATGGCAACCAACCTTATTTCCCAATTGGGGCTCCTACTCCAAACCGTGTGAGGTCTAGTTGGGACTTCATACTTGGGAGACCCCTTGAATTGGAAAATTTCCAACACTGTCAACAACATCCTGTCCAACCATAAAATAACTATGCAACTCTCTTTGAGTGCTCTTTTTTTTTATAAAATAAAATACCAACATTTCTTTATTAAATAAAATTATGTTTACATATAGCATGCATAAAGCATATGTGTCAGTATAATCCCATATTACATATGATTGATATCAAGAAACATGGCACACAGGTTCGTCAAGGAAACACCTTAAGGAGCACCAAATATAGCCCAACAACAGTTAACCACTCATCATTATGCCAATGCTGGAAGATACTCTGACCGAAAACAAAATCATGTCAGAATATACTATGACCCACAGGAAAAACAATTCTAGAAGATACTCTGAACGAAAACAAAAACATGTCAGAAGATACTATGACCGATAAGAAAAACAATGCCAAAAGATACTCTGACCGAAAAATAAGCCTAGAGATGCTCCAACAGGATTAAAAAATAGCCAAGCACCTAGACCTGTAGAAAAAACCCCCAGGGGAGCATCATTTAAAAAGGGCACACAGACCATCATAGAAACCTCAAAAAGAGCACTAGGGAAAACCCGAAAAATGAAATCGATGCTTTACAACATGGGTTAAGGGACTTTAGTAGATAAGCATGGAAAGAAAAATGGCAAAAGGTTAACCAACAACCCTACTGAATCTTGATGGATCTGCGATAAAACCATGATGACCACTAAGCCCCAATATAAAATGACATAGCCACAAAGTCAACTCTCTTTCACTACTCCACACAAAAAAATCAATACTTTCCATTTCTTAAATCAACAATATTTGAATGATATTTTTCTTTTTATCATACTTGCTTTTAAATACCTTTTAAAATTAACTACTAAAAATAAAATTTGAGTCTTAAGTATTTAATAATCATATTTATATTCACTTAATAAAAATAGAGTGCTGAAAAGAAGCAAAATAGGACCTGGATGGTGCTCTCTGTGCAAGGGAAATGAGGAGTCTATTCTCCATATCTTCCTTTTTTTCCCTTTCAACAAAAAACTTTGGGCAGAATCCTTGAGATTTTTAAATCTCAATTAGATCTGGGGAGGACCATCCATTCATGATGCTTGGCACTCCTGGTGGAAAGAAGCCAAGGATGAAAGAGTGAAAAATATTCTGCTGATTGTCTCCTAGATCGCTTGGAACAAATTCATCTTCTGGGACACTTTTTTCCCTTCAGAGCTCTTAGATGTGGAATGGGCCTCAATCTTTGAGAATATCCCCATGACCAATACAATTAAAAAAGAGAGGGTCGTCAAGATAGAAGATATTAGAGGAGATATCCCCTGGGAATATTTTGACGGAGCCTCAAACCCCCAAAACATATGCGGAGCTGGGATCACTATCCATCTCCCTTCCGGGAATATTTTAAAAGGCTCAGTGGGATTGGGAACAAGAACTAACAACTTCACAGAACTACAGTCCCTTAAACTTCTTCTTTTATGGCTTACCCACCTAGGCCTGAGAAAGGCCCAAATATTTGGATATTCTTTGAGTATCATCAAATGGTTTAAAGAAGAATTCAGATGTCAAAATTGTATGTTGCTGCCTCTTTTAGAAGAAATTTTGAACTTGAAACATTTTTTTAACGAACTATGTGTATGCCATATCTACATGGAGCAGAACATGGATGCATACCACCTTTCTAAGGAGGGCGTACAATAGGCTATAGAAGTCTGGTCCATCAAATAATTTGAAGGGGACTTGATCTGCTCCTAGGATCAATCGCCCTATGCTCATTAATAGGTTTCGACCATATTCTGGGTCACACAACTTTCTATGTGTTAGTTGGTTTTTTTGTTTTTCTTATTATAGTCTGAACTTTTGTTACAACATGCCCGGTCCTACATAAACATTTATGATGTCTTTTTGATGTAAGTCCTTTTGCTTCTAAAATATCATACAAAATTTATGTATATTCGCACTTACGGGTTGTTTTCCTCTGCTGAATAATGCCCGGGCTGTTATGCTGTTTAAAATTT
The DNA here is from genome assembly GCA_034641835.2 of Pinus albicaulis. Taxonomy (NCBI): domain Eukaryota; kingdom Viridiplantae; phylum Streptophyta; class Pinopsida; order Pinales; family Pinaceae; genus Pinus; species Pinus albicaulis. The sequence goes on along the minus strand of CM076573.1, from coordinate 744,264,775 downwards.
CTTCAAACCTTAAAAAGTTTAAACAAGTGGTTCATTTTGGCCTCTCTCGTCTCCTTTGTGGGTTGTTTTCCTCTTGTAGAGAAGGCTCGGGTTTCTGAGAGTGGCGCAATAACTATTGTTATTTCACTGCTATGTGGGGTGGGAGGAAACATTGTTATGTATTTTTTCCACAACACAGTAAACCTATGACTCTTTCTTGTTTTTTTGCGAGATAAGAGCTTATAGCTTTTTGAATGCCATAGGGCATATACTTTGTAACTTTTTATACTCTCAATAGAAATTTCGATTTTTTTGTTGGAAAACAAATACATTGATACACAAATCATTAAAAAATTAAAAGAATTATTAGTATGAAATTGTTTTTAAAATAAAATAAAGAACTATATTGGAGTTTTTTTTTTTTTTTTAACATTATGCTATTATACTTCAAAAGGAACTTTCATGGCAACTCTTTCTCGATTTTGAAAAAAATTAGAGGGGAATATGTCCACACATGACACATTGATCACCCCCACAATACTAATATTGGAAAATCAACCCATTTAATTAAAATACAATGATACAAATCATTAAAAAATAAAAGAATTATCAGTATGAAACTATTTTTAAGGTTATGAAAAAAATGGAAGGGAACATGTCCAAACACGACACATTAATCACCCCCTCCCCCCCACAATACTAATATTGGAAAATCAACCCATTTAGTTAAAATCATTAAAAAATAAAAAAATTATTAGTATGAACTATTTTTTTAAATAAACTAAATTACTATATTGGAGTTTTTTATTATTACTTTGTAACATTTTTCTATTACATTTCAAATAAATTGACATGGGGACTCTTTCTCTGCTCTGGAAAAATTGGAGGGGAATATGTCCACACACAACACATTGATCAACCCCACAATATTAACATTGGAGTCGACCCAAAACTATGAAACTAGCATTTTCATCGAGAGGTGCAAAGTAATGCCAGAGAGTGGGGATACATATTCCATCCTAGATTATTTTTCTTTTGTAGACACCTTTATTTGTTAATGTAATCAAATATTCTAGTTACCTTCTAGCTTTCCCTAATTTATGATGACCAATTCTAGTGCAATTAGCTTGCACTCCGGCTAAATTTTTGTTGTCTTTCTTTTTCTTTTCTTAACAAATTTGTTGCATCCTCCAACTGATCGATCCTTGGGGCGAGCGTTATCTGGAGCTAAACCGAGGGAATCTAAAGTAGAAGCACTGGAAGGAAGTGGCAGAGGTTGTCAATGGCCACCCCCGTAGGAATTGCACTCACTCGGTGCTTTTCTATCTATTTTGGAGGTCTCCAGAGATGGAAATGTGCATGTGACTTTGGGAGGTAATGGCTCAGTTGTTGTTGTTGAAAGGAGAAGAAGATTCCACTTAAGGGGGTATGATGTCAATGGTTAAAATCGTTGTTGAGTCTAGTGGTTTGGGTTTGTGGGTGGTGTTTTTTGCAAAATATGTTTTACTATGTTACTTTGTAAATTTTGTTGTTTAGTGGAAACTCTTTGTAGAGTTTATAGTGGACACACTTTTAGACTAAGATGAAATTTTAAAGTGAAAGCTAACAAGCTACATAAATAGAATAAACATTTTAATATAAAATTTTGATTAAAATTCCATATCCAAATGAAAAAATGCAAAAATTAACCAACTAATATATATTTAAATTCCAAAAATTATATATATATATATATATATATATTTCAAAAATTAAAACAACATAGATATATATAATTTAATAAAATATATTTATATATAATTTATATATATTTAAATCCCAAAAATAACATACACTCATTATATATATATATATATATATATATATATTTCAAAAATTAAATCAACATGGATATATATAATTTAATAAAATATATTTATATATATTTAAATCCCAAAATTAATATACACTCAATATATATAGTTTAATACTTTTTAATATAGATGATATATATTACAACAACTTTAATACTTTTTAAGTATTTAATAAATTAATTTATTATTTTAAAAATGAATCAAACTCAAAAAAACCCGATAGCATTTAACACATACAGAAGTTAATTTTAATTAAACAATCTAAATAACTACAAACAAATATTTAAAAAAAAAAAAATTTGACTCAAGATAAAACAAGGGCTACAGAGTAGCTACTACTTGCCGCTCACTGTAAATATAGAAATGTTGCAATTTGAGTTTGAGCATGTGTATGAAGATTTGCTTTGTAATAAAGTTGCCGCTTATTTTAATTTAAATATAGCTAAATTAAAGTAAAAATTAAGAATCTACATTAGTGTTAAAGTTTATAATCAATTTAAGTTTCTATTAATATTTTGTTAATCCAATTCCACGCAACCACAATAACAATGTCATATTGCCTTGTTGAGAAAACCACCTAGAAGCTTTTACATTTTCCTAAAATATATATATATATATATATATATATATATATTAAAGGGTAGTTGTTCTAGTTAGATATGTCTACAAAAATATAATTTATGAATACTTAATATTTTATGAAAATTTATAACAATAAAAATAAAAATATTATTATAATAATTTATATTAACGAAAAATATAAGTTATATATATATATATAATTAAACGGATTTATTGCTATTATTCAAAAAGTTGCATGCTATTTTTACTTAAAATTACATGACATGATATATAGCAATTAAAATTGTTTAATATTTTGTATAGTTATGTATTTAATGTGTATTCTAAAATTTAATAATGTAATTTAATTAACCAATTTGAGTTTTTGGATATTGGATAGTTTTAATATTCTACTCATTAGGAATGTGTTTTTTAAATTAGATTTTTCAATTTATATTTTTTTTTATATAAATATAATTACATTACATAATATATAAGAATTAAAATTGTTTAATACTTTGTATAGTTATATATTTGATATATTCATTATATATTCTAAAACTTAATAATAATATAATTTAGTTAACTAATTTGATTTGTTTAGATATTGGATAGATTTGATATTCTACTCATTAGAAATGTGTTTTTTCATTAATTATATTTTTCAAATTCTAGTAATTTGTATATATAATATAGTTACATTTGTTCTATAATACATTTAAGTAAATTCTTTTTGTTTAAGTTAAATTTTCATTTTTTTTTTGTTTATTTAAATATGTTGTTTTTTTTTTCTATCACATTTCTAATTATATAGGTGTCTCAATCTTGAAAAGAATAAACATAAAATAAGCATCCAAATTGAGATCCCTGTAAGTGTTCACAGGATAAAAAATAGAAATAAGTAAAAAAACCAAATTATGTAACAGTCATGGAATAATGCAATATACCTACACATATATACCCAGAAAATTAGACTAGCATAACTAGTTGTGGTATAATAATAAAAATAACAATAAAACTATGGTCCCAATTCCTAAACAATGAGGGAGACAAACAAGACTAAAGGCAGCGGGGAGGAAAAAAATAAAAACCGAGAAACAAATATTCCTTACTCATTTCATTTGGCGTATGAAATCATTTTTATAATTACGTCGGAGGCATTTTCTTTGCTGGAGTGGGCTGAGCAAACACTGCTCACTCCAGCCAATAGGAGATATTTTGTATCGCGCTTCTCACTAATCAAAATGTTGCCACGTGTTTGTCATCTGTTGGGTAGCCTGTTAGCATGATTTCCACGAACGTTTTCTGGTCATCAACAACGCTGCGAGCGCGACTCGTTTCGTAGCGGAAAACCGCATAGACGACACGGCCGCATTGGTAGTACAATTGCTGGGCAGGAATACGGTCTTCAAGTGGTGGAAGAAGAAATGCAGGACGATTCCTCCAACAACCACTCGCAGATCACATTCCTCACGCGAGAACCCTGATCGGCACTCTTTATGCAGATTGTGGTTGAGACGACAAGGGCACTTCTTTCCGGAAAGAGGAACCACGGATCGCAAGGCGAAAGTCACACGGTCAGCTGAAAAAACATGAAAAGTGCCAGAGATCGACCCCGCCTCGCCGCTAGAATCCTCGCAGATGACACGAGCGAAGAGCAAGAGGATGGCAATAAAGATTTCCAAGCGTTATTTTGAGTACATTTGAGTCTGCGATATTTGACGGCACCGCCCACCGACTGTCAGCGAAAGTGCACATATCTTTGACATCGGCAATGACTGCTGACGGTAGGAGTGGTCGAGAACGATGAAAGTCCTTTTCGCAGAGTTTGGATCACGCTACGAAAACGGCGAGCCAAACTCAACGCGCTATAAAATTTAAAGTGGCAAGGATTTGTAGACTGACGAACGACAACAAATTACGCTGTGATCTTCGTCAAAGAGAAACCAGCAGGCTTCGAATTGAAATACAACCACATTTCTTCAAGAAACTAAGAAATTTCACTACAGCGCAGGCACTAAAACATCGACGCCTACTTTTACATTTTTCATCCACTACATGGCTGATCGGCAGAGCATCCGACTAGCGCAGGCAAACGGCACACGAAAGCTTTTCATGTTTTTCTGCTGTGTACATTTTACAGCGGCTTACTCGCCTGTGCCTAATTTGCTCTTGATTAGCGTGATTAGACCGCCGTAGGGAGTCGTTTGAGTTACCGACTTTATTCTTTTGAATGATCGCTGGCAGAAACAGTACGATCACTAGGTAAAGGAGTTTCGACTTTCGGTTAGTCATAAAGTAAAAATAGTAAAAAGGTGAATAATGTAACTGTGTAACCAACAGTGGGCAGTTACCAACTGGTAACGAACTTGCCTGTCACTGGAATACAAAAGCACAGAGAAGTCACAAGACATGGGTTCTGCAAACTGTCAACGAAGAGGAGGAATAGACAAACAGTACCAATTTTAAAGCAGGCCACCTGTGTTATTAAAATTCCTCTGAGTTATAGAATTTTGTTTATGTAAAACATACAATTTGTTGATAATCTGTTGATTCAGTCATGCAATAACAAGAAACCAAGTTATTAAGTGAATATCTGTAACATAACAAGCAGGCTATCAAAGTACCATATTATCTCCTTATCAAACAGGCGTTCCAAAAATCAACCGCGAAGAAGTCAAGCGTTTCGTGAGGAGGAAACGTTGAACAAAGAGCGAACAGGACATGCAAAGAATGCAAACTAAAACCACAGGTAAACCATTTTTTTTGTAACGACATTTCTTTCTTTCTCTGTGCAAGTCGAAAGCAAAATAAGTGAAATTCTACTGAATAGACAAGAGACCCATATTTACAGTCCAAATATTTTTAAGATTGTTTGAATATATTTACAAAATATCAAAACCACTCGGGTTATACAAAACCTACAGCTAGGGTTTTAAACATTGAAACCCTTCCGAAGACAGAGGGTCGACTCCCTCATAGTTCATTCAAATTACAAATGGAAAACTTTCCCAAGCCCTGAAAAGAAAACAGAACGGAGAAGAACATAGCAACCACGGGTTGCTCACGGAAGGACAAACCCCGAGACTCAACAGAGGAAAGCAGAAGCCAGCGTAACCTCGGCCAGACAGAAAAGAAGACAGTAACAAAATATGGATTGATTCTACCCGTGAAGAGTGCGTCGAGAGAGCCATCCGGGACGTTGGGCTGCCGAGAGCCACAGCACACCTGCACAAAGTAACCAAGAGCGAATTCAGCCCGAGTACACGCCAAATCGTGTATTTACCAGAACAAGAGTGGAGAGAGGGTTTGAAAGCAAACCTTGTAACGAAGACAGAGACCATAAGACCTCGACTGAACGAGCGCCATTGTGCCCAAGACTTGTTAGACCTGCTCACAAGGAGCCGAGCAGTTAGGGTATGAAAGAAATGAGACAGTGAGTGAATCAAAGAAAGAGAACTTACCAGTTGCGCATCGGCGGAGTCGAGGAGAACCTGTAGACGGAGCATTCAGAGGAGAAACACCTGTGTAACAAACAAGCACGAGATTATCCATGTGACATATAAAACGCGGAGGAAAAAAAAACCAAAAACTGAAACAGGGTTTTCAGAAACAGGGAAACAAAAATGTTACAGTGGGCAAGTTTAAGCCCTGTCGAAACAATGGAATAGCCGAGCAAAGTTTGCAACAGAAAATCGGCCACCATCGCCAACTATTGCACAGACAAATCGAGACTTCGGCACGAAGTTACCAGAAGAACCAGACCTCCAGCGGAGGCATAACCCAAACAGAATGACCGCAAAATGAACTGGCAATGAACCCTTAGGCGAGAAAAACGAAGGCATAAACACTGAGCTGGAGCATTAACTGAGGAGTGAATGCTGAGCTACCGGCGGTATAACCAAAACATACGGAGACCAAAGATCGAGGTTTGAACATTCATTGCTATTTATCCATAGTGCACGATTCATCGACTTATGGTTTATTGAAATACCACGTAATGACACATTGCCATTTGTAAAAACAAACCTTATTATGATATAACAGTGACACGCATGCACACGTTGACATTTGGTCAAGTCTGTTGTTAGTTTATAACAGTGAATTGGGGTGTGGGCTGGCGCCTACCCATCAAGTGGTATCGGAGAAAAGTTTGAAGTCACGAGAAGATGGAAGTTGGTCGAAGAGGAAGAGGAAGAGGAAGAGCAGTCCGAAGAGTGGCAGAAGAGGGAGTGAGAGAAGAGATTCGAGTTTTGAATCAAATATTGGCAGCAATAGAAGGCCAGAGGAGACCAGTAGATGGCGAGTGTGAAGATATTGAACTTGGGAGAGGAAGATGAGTTCGAAGGAGCAGCCTTGAGCTTAGATTGTTGATAATTCATTGTCTCCAGTCCCTTGCTGACATAAACTTTTTCATATGTGGAAGTTGTTGACGGTGTTGTTGATTGGTTGAGTGATGAACAAATGTTTTGAGTTTGAGAAAAACAGACAGAGGACAAACGGTGAAGTTTGCCTTGCACAGTTGAAAGGACATGCGTCCTTGTGGTGGGACACCGTTCAGGCAGAAAGGAAAAGGCTACATAAACATTCTATAAGGAAGTGGACCAGAATGGAGGCAAAACTGAAGGAGAAGTTTTTTCCTAAATATTATCAAATTATGTTGTACAGACAAGTGCAGAACTTGAGACAAAGGGGAATGACAGTCAAGGAATATACCGAAGAATTTTATAAGCTGAATTTGAGGGCAGGTTATGTGGAAGATACCTCAGAAAAGACAGCAAGGTTCGTAAATGGGCTGAGAGGGGAGATACTGGATGAAATCGGTATCCTCTCACCCAGAACTTTGGATGAAGCATACCAATTTGCTCTGAAGGCAGAGGAGAAAATAAATAGGAAGCAAAATGCCAGAAGAGGAGGTGGATCTGGTAGAGGAAAGGGGAAGGCCTTTGGTAAAGGCAGAGGAACAGGTTCCAATGAGGAAAGCAGCAGTTCCAAATCTGCAGGGACAGCAGAAAAGGACAACAACACTAGAGGAGGACGACCAGCCCAACGAGGGAGAGGAAATGGTCGGGGCAGAGGAACTGTCCAGTGCTACAGGTGCCAAAAGTGGGGGCACAAATCGTATGAATGTCCTGAAGGCGAACCAGCAGGTGGAAGAGGAGCTTATGTTGCCCAGCCTGAGGAAGCGGAAGCACCACCTCAGGAAGTAGAAAATGCACCAGAGACAGGGGAAGCCTTGGTGTTGAACAAGGTGCTGTTAAAACCAGCAAAGGAGATTATGGACCCAGATCAAAGGAAGGCTTTGTTTCGGACAGTTTGCAAATCACAGGGAAAGTGCTGCAAGCTGATCATTGACAGTGGAAGTACTGATAATTTAGTGGCCACAGAAATGGTGGAGAAGTTGGGATTGAAAAAGCTGAAACATCCCACTCCATACAAAGTGTCGTGGTTGTAGAAAGGACATCAATTGTTAGTTGATGAACAGTGCAAGGTAGAGTTCCAGATAGGCAGATATAAAGACAAGATTGTCTGCGATGTTATGCCAATGGATGTCTGCCATATACTGTTAGGAAGGCCCTGGCAGTTTGACAGAAAAGTGGTTCATGACGGAAGAACGAACTGTTACAAGTTTGTTAAAGAAGGGGTCAAGCACACACTTGTACCCATCAAAGAGCAAGGTACAGCAGAAGCTAGTGGAGTAAAAGCGCTGCTGTTGGGTGGAAAAGAATATTTGAAACAGATTGAAGACAGTGATGTGAATTTCGCTGTTGTGAGAAGGCCAAGAACAGTGGTACTACATACCAAGATTTCAGACTTACCTGAGGAGATTCAAGACATGTTGCAAGATTTTGGAGATATCATAGTGGATGATCTTCCAGACGAGCTACCCCCTGAGAGAGGTATCAGCCACTGCATTGATTTTATACCAGGAGCTAGCTTGCCAAACAAGGTAGCTTATCATATGAGCCCGAAATATCATGAAGAAATTCGGAAACAGGTGCAGGAATTGCTTGATAAAGGACTAATCAGAGAAAGTATGAGTCCCTGTGCAGTTCCGACAGTATTAGCTCCTAAGAAAGGTGGCGAATGGCGAATGTGTACAGATTCGAGAGCTATTAACAAGATTACGATTCGGTACAGGTTTCCACTACCAAGAATGGATGACATGATGGACTGTTTGAGTGGGGCAGCATATTTTTCGAAGATTGACTTGAAGAGTGGCTACCACCAGATTCGAATCAGAGAAGGGGATGAGTGGAAGACAGCTTTCAAAACAAACGAAGGCCTGTATGAGTGGCTGGTAATGCCATTTGGATTGAGTAACGCTCCCAGTACTTTCATGCGCTTGATGAATGAAGTACTGAAGGAGTTTATTGGAAAATTTGTGATAGTATATTTAGATGATATACTAATTTTCAGTAGAACGAAGGAGGAACACTTCCGACATGTTCGAAGTGTATTGAGAAGTTTGCAGCAGAACAAGCTGCTGATAAATCTGAAAAAGTGTACCTTTTTCCAAAAGGAACTAGTTTATTTGGGTTTTGTGATTGCAGAGAATGAATTGAAGATGGATCCGGAAAAGATTGCAGCAATCATAAGCTGGCCATCTCCGAAGAACTTATTTGAAGTTCGAAGCTTTCATGGTTTAGAAAGCTTTTACAGGAAGTTTATCAAAAACTTTAGCGGGATCTGTGCACCCATGTTGGACACAATTAAGAAGGCAAATCAGCCTTTTTGTTGGACTGAAGCAGCAGAAAACAGTTTTCAGACTCTGAAGAAAAATATCACTGAAAGGCCGATCTTAAGACTACCAGATTTCAACAAACTTTTTCAAGTTCATTGTGATGCCAGCGGTACAGCCATTGGGGCAGTACTTAGCCAGGAGGACAAACCGATTGCTTATTTCAGTGAGAAATTGAATGAAAGCAGGCAGAAGTATTCGTCTTACGACAAAGAATTTTATGTGGTCGTTCAAGCCTTGAAGCACTGGAGGCACTATTTGTTAGGTAATGAGTTTGTATTATTTTCTGACAATTCTTCTTTACAGTATGTTATGCAGCATTACAAGTTGAATCACAAGCATGCAGAGTGGGTGGAATATCTACAAAGCTTTACTTTTGTATTGAAGCATATCAGCGGGCAATCCAACAAGGTGGCAGACGCATTAAGCAGAAGAGCTCTGCTTTTGCAGGAAAGTACAGTGCAGGTACTGGGTTTTGAACACTTGAGGGATCTATATCAAACAGACACAGACTTTAAGGAGGCACATGAAGCATGTTAGAACCCTTTACTGCGGAATCACAATCCATGGTTGGACTACAATTTGCAAGAGGGATTATTATTTAAGGGAGGACAGTTGTGTATTCCCGATTGTTCAATGCGGGAAAACATTATTCGGGAGAAACATAGTGGAGGTCTAGCCGGACATTTCGGTATAGACAAGACATTATCCCAGATAGAGAATTTCTATTATTGGCCAAAGTTGCGGCGAGATGTGCAGAGGTATGTCAGCAGGTGCAAAATGTGTCAGTTGGCAAAAGGTCACAGCCAGAATGCCGGACTCTATACGCCATTACCCATACCAAGTAGGCCATGGGACTCGGTCAGTTTGGACTTTGTCCTGGGTTTGCCTAGAACACAGCGAGGATTTGATTCAGTGATGGTGGTGGTGGATAGGTTCTCAAAGATGGCACATTTTATACCCTGTCGGAAAACCAGTGATGCTACTCACGTAGCCCACTTGTTTTTCACAGAAATTATTCGACTGCATGGCTTGCCGAGGTCTATTATCTCAGACCGGGATGTGCGGTTCACAGGACACTTCTGGCGTACCCTGTGGAAAAAGCTGGACACCCAACTAAATTTCAGCTCCGCTTATCACCCACAGACCAATGGGCAAACAGAGGTGGTAAATAGGAGTTTGGGGAACCTGCTAAGAAGCTTAATTGGAGAAAATTCGCGGATGTGGGATCGCGTACTTGCCCAAGCGGAATTTGCATATAACGATTCTCCGAATCACAGTACAATTACAGTCCTTTTCAGGTTCTGTATGGCATGCATCCTCGCGGAGTGCATGAACTGCGGGATTTGGGAAAGCTCGAGAAAAGAAGCGCAGATGGAGAAGATTTCGCTCAAGCAATGAGTGATCTGCATGAGCAGGTGAAATTAAAGTTAATAGAAAGCAGTCAAAGATACAAACAACAAGCAGATTTGAAAAGACGCGAGGTTCAGTTCAATGTTGGGGATGAAGTCCTTGCCCACTTGCGCAAGGAGCGGTTTCCAAAAGGATAGTATAACAAATTAAAGTTTAAGAAGATTGGTCCCTGCCGAATTCTTTGCAAATTTTCTGCAAATGCCTACGAAATACAGCTGCCACCCGGAATAGGCATTTCGCCCATCTTTAATGTGGCAGACTTGTTTCCTTACATTGCCAGTCCCAGAGACGAAGAGGCAACAAGGCCAGAACGGAATACCCCAGAAGAAGAAGATGTTTGGTTAAAGCAGATGCCTGTAGCGCATCCCCTTGAGATCGAGAGTATCCTCGATACGCAGGTAGCCAAACGAACACGCAGGAAGGACTATTTACAGTACCTGGTCAAGTGGAAGAACCATCCTATAGAGGACAGTTCCTGGCTTGACGCAGCACAGATTCAGAAAATTGGCTATTCAGTGGATGACCTCATGGAGCGGAGCCATGACTTTTTGCTACCCCGGAAGCCTGATGCAGGAGCATCCGACTAGGGAGGCAAACAGACAGCAGGTTTTCATGTTTTTCAGTGGTGTGTTATTTTACAGGTCTTTGCACCTGTCCAGGTTTAATTTGTTTTTTTTTCTTGATTAGGAGATTAGCTGTCAGTAGGAGCTGTTTTAGTTAACTGACTTTTATTTTAATTATCATTAAGAAACTGTAATAGATCACTAGGTTGTTTTTCAATTTCGTTAGTCATAAAGTAAAAATAGTAAAAAGGTGAATAATGTAACTGTGTAACCAACAGTGGGCAGTTACCAACTGGTAACGAACTTGCCTGTCACTGGAATACAAAAGCACAGAGAAGTCACAAGACAGGGGTTCTGCAAACTGTCAACGAAGAGGAGGAATAGACAAACAGTACCAATTTTAAAGCAGACCACCTGTGTTATTAAAATTCTTCTGAGTTATAGAATTTTATTTATGTAAAACATACAATTTGTTGATAATCTGTTGATTCAGTCATGCAATAACAGGAAACCAAGTTATTAAGTGAATAGCTGTAACATAACAAGCAAACTATCAAAGTACCATATTATCTCCTTATCAAAGAGGCGTTCCAAAAATCAACCGCGAAGAAGTCAAGCGTTTCGTGAGGAGGAAACGTTGAACAAAGAGCGAACAGGACATGCAAGATAAGAATGCAAACTAAAACCACAGGTAAACCATTTTTTTTGTAACAACATTTCTTTCTTTCTCTGTGCAAGTCGAAAGAAAAATAAGTGAAATTCTACTGAATAGACAAGAGACCCATATTTACAGTCCAAATCTTTTTAAGATTGTTTGAATATATTTACAAAATATCAAAACCACTCGGGTTATACAAAACCTACAGCTAGGGTTTTAAACATTGAAACCCTTCCGAAGACAGAGGGTCGACTCCCTCACAGTTCATTCAAATTACAAATGGAAAACTTTCCCAAGCCCTGAAAAGCAAACAGAACGGAGAAGAACATAGCAACCACGGGTTGCTCACGGAAGGACAAACCCCGAGACTCAACAGAGGAAAGTAGAAGCCGGCGTAACCTCGGCCAGACATAACAGAAGACAGTAAAAAAATATGGATTGATTCTACCCGTGAAGAGTGCGTCGAGAGAGCCATCCGGGACGTTGGGCTGCCGAGAGCCACAGCACACCTGCACAGAGTAACCAAGAACGAATTCAGCCCGAGTACACGCCAAATCGTGTATTTACCAGAACAGAACAAGAGTGGAGAGAGGGTTTGAAAGCAAACCTTGTAACGGAGATAGAGACCATAAGACCTCGACTGAACGAGCGCCATTGTGCCCAAGACTGGTTAGACCTGCTCACAAGGAGCCGAGCAGTTAGGGTATGAAAGAAATGAGACAGTGAGTGAATCAAAGAAAGAGAACTTACCAGTTGCGCATCGGCGGAGTCGAGGAGAACCTGTAGACAGAGCATTCAGAGGAGAAACACCTGTGTAACAAACAAGCACGAGATTATCCATGTGGCATATAAAACGCGGAAGAAAAAAAAAACCAAAAATTGAAACAGGGTTTTTAGAAACAGGGAAACAAAAATGTTACAGTGGGCAAGTTTAAGCCCTGTCGAAACAATGGAATAGCCAAGCAAAGTTTGCAACAGAAAACCGACCACCATCGCCAACTATTGCACAGACAAATCGAGACTTCGGCACGAAGTTACCAGAAGAACCAGACCTCCAGCGGAGGCATAACCCAAATAGAATGACCACCAAATGAACTGGCAACGAACCCTTAGGCGAGAAAAACGAAGGCATAAACACCGAGCTGGAGCATTAACTGAGGAGTGAATGCTGAGCTACTGGAGGTATAACCAAAACATACGGAGACCAAATATCGAGGTTTGAACATTCATTGCTATTTATCCATAGTGCACGATGCATCGACTTATGGTTTATTGAAATGCCACGTAATGACACATTGCCATTTGTAAAAACAAACCTTATTATGATATAACAGTGACATGCATGCACACGTTGACATTTGGTCAAGTCTGTTGTTAGTTTATAACAGTGAATTGGGGTGTGGGCTGGCGCCTACCCATCACAAGCTGAAGCTGATTGATTTATCGAAACGTCCCTCCTGTGTCATTTGCAAGGCACCCGTGTGCAAATTAATTTATCAAACTTTTGAATATGCCTAAATTGTGGAGTACAGAACAAATATCGATGTGCGTGATTCAGAAAAATATTGAGCACATACGTATCGACGAAAAATCCAGCGTCTGGCATGCACTTGACTTTAGCACTCCTAGGCAGAAGATTGTGAAAATCATCACAATGAAAAAAATGCAGATAGCCCACCTACAGAATAGCCTGTAAGCAGAGCCTGCAACCGATGACTTTAACAAATCAGTTGACAACCCACATTTCATTTTGATAACATAAAGAAAATTAGGAGAGTGTGCCAGCTCAGCTTTATCCATTCCCTCTGCCAAAAGAATACTGTTTATTAGGAACGAATACTGAATTGCTATTTCATTTGACAAATCAACTTTCATACCCAACTAAATCCCAATAAGTTCACCAATTTCAAAAGCTAAAATTTGTTCTAAGAAAACATTTTAAAAGTCGTCTACCTCCTGAAACCAACATACCGCGTCTACCTCCTAAACATCTCCAGTGAATGCCGATGCGTCACAGTATCTAATTAGAACGCGGTTCCAATTAGAGAAATCTGTCATACAATTTTTCGCTAGTGTCAATGAAACTTATGAAGAGTAAATGTAGTCACATGGCTTTAAAGTCTAGACTTGAAATACCTGGATTTTGTGATTGTTGGTCACTTAAAATATCTGGAAACGTTATTGCTTTTGCCTTGTATAGAGAAAAACCTAATGAAGAGTTAGCGCGCTCCGAATATGACAGTATGTCGTTACACAATCCTCCGCCCTGCATAGAAATTCGCAGTTTACCAAGTTGAGAAGATCTTTATTGCAGGTTTACCAAAAATTTGACGTAAACATTGTTCTCAGGATTGTGGTAGATTTTCTTTACTAACAAGGTATGCTGTTTAATTTTAATTTCTTTCTTCTCATTTTAAACTTTAATTCTCATTATTTTATAGTTTTTTTGTTCTTTCTCATAATTTTAAACTTTCTCTTTCATCATTTTTTAAAACAAATATGTAATATACATATAAATACAAGTCTTTTTTTCTCATCTTTTTAAAACAAGTATGTAATATACATATAAATATATGTATGTACAAGTATGTAATATACATATAAATATACATATGTACAAGTATGTAATATAGAGACAAATAATTCAAAAGTTATTGCGAAACTCGTGATTGATATCCGATTTTTTCACAAAGGATGCTTATTTTTTCCTTTTTCCTCATCATTTTAAAGCAATTACACCATCTTAAAACAAGTACAATTGTGTAATATATGTATAAATGGTTCAAAAGTGATAGGGAAACCCAAGATTATTAAAAGTGATTGATATTCACAATTTATGGATAATTTTTAGACTAATTTGTCTTCTTGTTTGGGTACTAAGTTAGTTTATAATTGATCTTACCATCGTCAATCTAATGGACAAACTGACATTCTAAATAATTGTGTAGAAGGTTATCTTTATTGCTTTGCATCTAATAACTAGATGCAATGGGTCAAGTCTGTTACCCTTAACAAAATGGTGGTCTAACACATCCATACTTTACTCAAAATCTCTGCATTTATTATGGCACTTTATGGATATTATCCTCCATCAATTACATCATCCTTGAGAGGGAAAGATAATGTTCAAGTAATGGAGGATCACATAGAACAACAACAAATCGAATAAAAACTTGGTTGAAGTACAAAACAAGATGAAACAAAAAGTTGATCAACATCGTAATCAAATGAAATTTCAATTCGATGATTGGTAATTTTGTGTTTGCAACCATTTAATATCTCACCAAGTCAATGTTAAACGTTGTATTTTAATTTTTTTTTGCTCCTCTAAATAAACCACTATGCACCAGTAATTTTATGCAGCAGAGGGAGGAAAGTATGCAAATATATGGCAGACTGTTATACCCTCATGTATATCACATGCTCTGTACAATGAAATTCAAATGTGTTTGCATCTTTATAATTCGATTTGTTTTCAGTCATTTATGTTCCATGTCAATGCCAAATACAAATGATATATTTACCCTCATGCTCGTCATATGCTGTGTACAGTGAATCAACCATTTATGTTCCCTATCAATGTCAAATACTATAGTTACCCTCATGCATATGACATGCATGGTGAATGTGCCATTTATATTTCATTCCACTGTCAAATACTATATTTACAATCATACACAGTGAAAAGGATAATGTAGAAAGGACAGGAATAGTGATAGACTAGAGGGTGCAGCAAAAGCCAATCTTGTGGTGATGATGGGGGTGGCGATCATGGCGAAGGCAAAACCGATGCCAAGGTCTCAAGTCCTCAATGTAGTGGCAACATTGTTTTTGAGATGCAGGAGACTTAACTTCAGTAGTAATTAGACTGTGAGAAGGAATTTTTTGGGGATGGCAATTAGAGTTTTCTGGGTAGGGGATGATTGTAGACTGGAAATTCTTATGGCCTGTTGTAGCTTCGGGTTATTAGATGGGAATGAAGTAGCATGGAAAAAAAAATGTTTCATCCAGTTAACTCTTTTGTTGAAGTAGTTGTGACATGATAAATTAGTCCATCCATTTAGTAACATCTCATGACTCCATTATGTCATGATTAATATCCATTAGTTTCCTTGCATCCATTTTCATTCCTTTATCCAAAATTTGTCTATCTTGTATTTATCTCATTTCCATTAAATTTCATATATTACAACAAATAGACATCTTATTAGGGCTTTCTCTTACAATATAAACTATGACTCCACTCTGTAGCATTAGCAATTTTAATTTCGAATAATTCCTTTGAATTGGAGAAAAGCCAAGAAAAAGAGAGAAAGATCTATTGAGGTGACAGTAAGTAGTCTTCTAGAATTACAGAATCCTAGCTCCTTGGTATCTGGGACTTTACATCATTTCAAGTGTTATGTATAAATCCCGGCGTTACTTTGCACCTTTCAATGCAATTGCTAGTTTAATTTGTATAGGACCACCATCACATGGCCTTAATGGTTGATACTTGGGCAATAGAGTGGAGTGGCATGCATTTTTTTGAGTTATAATAGACCGACAACTATTGGTGGATGAGCCTACAGGTGTTGGTGCTCCAATATTTATATCAAGAGACTTTGCAAATAAGTCGCATATGGCCCCAGGGGTTTGGATAACATGTCACACGGTAATAAAAGTATATGGTACCGCTTCACATTACTTCGGCGATTAATGTTATTGAACCAAGAGATGGTAACTTACACCATTGGGATGAAAGGCCCGCATATCAGTTGTCTATTCATTAAATGAAAGGCGTGAATTACAATGCATTATTTTACAATAACAAGCGAAAAGTATTGGTTACCAATGAAAGATCATCCAAATAAATTTAAATAATAGAAATAAATAAATAAATAATAAATAGCTAAATTTAAACTATGTAAAAATATAAAAAAAATTAAACCACAAATAAATTAATGTCAAATCAAGAACAAACGTGATGCAATATACATGCGGCGGCCGGTATAATAAAGATCGAAAGAAATCGAAAATCCAAAGGCACATGTCACATGCATGATGCATTGTTCACATAACATTAACACTCTGACATGCCACAGACCAAAACCAAATGACCACGCAAATTCTACGTTAATGGTATGCCATCATAAGAGCTCATCAGCGCTATTTGTGGGAAAGCCTTATTTCCATGAGAACCATACATATCTATGGACTTTCCGGCAACTCGATCACTCTATCTGCTCCACTCCAATGTAATTAATGCAGATATTGGACAGCCCAACATCTAGCTATGAGGCTTGGCAACGTATTCAATGCCTCATCCGCTCCTACGTTTTCAAATATTGGCCTTCAAATTTTATATTTAGATAACTGATTAGCGAAAGTATTTTAAAATTATATTAAGATATATAATAAAATCATATTTAGGCCGATAGGCCTTCTCTTATGAAAGAGATAAAAAATTTCATCGTCAACACTTTTAATCTGAACCGGACACCTGTTCCTGTGTTAAAAAATCTAAACCGGACACCTGTTCCTGGTTTAAAAAAATGACACCTGGGTAACTAACTACCTCCTCATCACAGAACGACTCTCCGCATTATTCTGTACACGATCGCTCCAAAACGGTATTCTGTCATTGTTTTAAGCCATTGATTGCGCTTCAACTCCCTGGTGCTGCAAGTGAAGAATGTCGTAGCCATTGATTGCGCTTCAACTCCCTGGTGCTGCAAGTGAAGAATGTCGTAGTAAAGGTGGATTGCGTGATTTCTGGTGAAGACGACGGTCTTAATGCCAGAGGTAAGGGAATTTTAGGTCACCCTTTTAGGTTCATGATAGGAAGCATTGTTAAGCCCCTGCAAGCTTTACGACATTTTATAGGCCCTATGAAGACTATTTTAGCTGAAGTTTCCCATCACTCTCTGGCATAGGTCTTGAAATTTTTTAAGGAAGTTCAGCATCTCAGAATTGAGCTTCCAGGCGGAGAGATGGGCGTCGAAGATGGTGTTATGTTGAAATGGAAGGCAGAATTCGGGAGTACTTTGGAGAGCTGTGTAATTTTTGGGGCTACTTCAGTCCTGAATAAGGTTTGAAAAGTGGTTTCAGAAAAAAACACAGTTTGTTCCCGATGATGATTCTGAAGGTATGGAAGGATTAGAGGACGATAATGGCACTATCCCCGACTTAATTTACATAAACGACTGGCTGAAATTGAGAGCCATGTGGACCATAAGCTCCCTGATTGCGGCTTCGACACGGCATTACTTACTGAAAGAGATTATTCATGACCATCCCACTCTTCAGAGGTTGGTTTTGATTGATGCAGACGGCCAGGGGACTCTCTGTATGGGAAGAGAACAACTCTGTGGGTTTAGGGATAAACCCCTGGCAGCTTCGCCATATTCGAATAGAACACAAGTCTCGGCCCTGAATATAAAATTGAGGTATGCGCCGTCTTTGGAGCTTTCCGGTGGCACCGTGATTCAGGGTGCAACGCTCGTTACCATCAAACCCAGTGATCAGACTATTGCTGCGAAGAAGGAAGGCGAGGGTTTCATTGTGAGGGATTTTGAAGGTCCATACAGGGCAGCTGCCAAAATCAAATATCACCATCCACCGTCGTCCACAAGAGGTACTGCAACTGAGATTTTATATGAATCTAGGGTTTTTAATTAGGTACTATTTTTTCTTCAAGTTTACATGACTAGTAAAATTTTCGCTGTTGATGTTAATTTATATGGAGCAAAGCGCTACCCAGCTTGATATTGGAGGTGAAGCTGGTTGCTCCAGCCACGCCCTTAACTAACATACATATGGGTAGTACCTGCTTCCCCTGCAAAGGCTTCTGCTATCATGGCTCAAAACTTTATGTACACAGGGCATATGGGGGGCCAACTATTATTATGCCAGGTACTCTTTATGTAATGATGTATGATGAAATAAACGTATATTCTGTGGATAACCTTAGCTACCTTGCATCAAACTATAGCTCTCATTATGTATTGAAGTAAGTTTATGTAAATATGAAATAACCATATATTAGCCATGGTAATGGCATAAAAAATAAGTATGGCAAAAAATTCCATAGTCTAAAATTTTGATATGTCTAGTTGTTGGGGATATTTTTTCTTTGCATAGGTTTGGTTTTTGGAATATATTTTTGGCTAAAATGCAGTTGAAATTGGTTGGAATTATAAGTTTGAGTTTTGAAATCTGTAAAATTTGAGTTTTGAGTGTTTCATGAACTTATTTTCAGCAGGTTAAATGCTTTTTATTATATTATGTTTTGTTATGTAAATTAAAATCTAAAAAAATATTAAGATTACATAGCATCCATAGAAATGGTTGTTTTCTCACTAGCTAGCAAGATAATTTAATAAATATTTTTTGGCTTATAAATAGCTTCTATCATAGATAAATACCATGGACAAAATCATGGCTGAAACTTGAAAACACAAAACAACCCTAACCAAAGCAAGACATCTTATGGGTTTTCTTGTTGTAATGAGAATTTAGAAATTATTTGGATAGTCTGACAGAAATTGGTTGGGATTTATAAGTTTGCAATTTAAAATCTGCATAGTGCTTCAAATATTTTTCAAAAACTAAATACCTTTTGTTATATTATAATTAGCTATGTAAATTAAATCTTTAAAAAATGGCAAAGCACAAAGCATCTCAAATATTTGTTAACTGGATTTATTTTGTAATGAAACTTTATAAATCATTTTGATAAACCTGAGGGAAGAAGGATACAGATACAGCTTCCAACTTGATAAACCTGAGGGAAAAAGGTTACAGCTTCCAACTTCTAGAGGTTGGGAAGTTTGCCTAATCTCTGTTTTCATTGTTCAAAAAAACCTTTGACAAGCTTAATTCAGGCAATCATCCAAGGCACTGATCTAAGCTGGGTAGGCACTTGACCTTTGTGGTATATAGCTATTAAGTCTGAAGCCTATCTACAAGATCCATTCAATTTGATACAATGGGCTAAATAATGGTAGGGTTGCATGCATAAGACATTATCCACAAAACTAGAGAGGGTTTCGCTTGCAATGTTGGTCGCAAAGAATCATTCCTATAGTTCTTCATACCAAGAAGTTAGTCTACTAGATCTTATCAATTTGATACAATTCACTTATGTGCTAGCTTATTCACTTTGCATGGTTGATAGCAGAGAAACAATACTGTGGTTGTTCAGTCTATGGAATCCTCATACGTAGATTTCAGAAAACATAATAAGGGTACTTACAGTTGCTCTTGTGCAAATATATATGGATTATTGCTCATGTTTCTATCCGTCTTTTTTTTTCTTCTTTCTTGTTATCTATATTTCATCTATGCATTTTTTCCCAATAAAGCAATAGATATTTGTCATTCTGAAGATAAATTACTGATACAACTAATATCATAATGTTCTCGCAGTGATCCAAAGTGCATGCATTTTATGTAATATTTAATTTCAATACCACCAAATGATTGTAGGAGTTTCCTCAAATATATATGCATTTGCACATGCATTTACACAAGAGCTTTCCAGATATGTAAGAAATCTAAAAAAATAAATTACTACAGCCTTATTTAACATTCTCTCCTAACACATTTTCATTTTCTACAATTAAAGAAACAATTAATAACATATGAAAGTAATTAAACTTTAAATATCAATCCTTTTGGATTCCCAACAAAAAGTCATCAATTATTTAGTGTGCAACACATTATATTTTCCTGATGACTCCCAAAACCATAAGAAGCAATCAATTATTTAGTGTGTAACACACTATATTTTCCTGATGACTCCCAAAACCATAAAAAGCAGCTCACAAGAGTCGAAACAAATTACTGTCACTGGCAAGAGTGTTCATAGAAACAATGAATTCGATTTCAAAGAGGTTGAGACCCCTTGCAGACATTTCTTTGACAACCTCGTAATTACGGCAGCGAAATTTAATGGAATTATCACAACAAACTTTCTGTCATTTTCTAGGGTACCTATCTGGCTCCTGCAAAAAAATTCCAAGAAGTCATCAAATCCCAGGGCATCAATGCCTTCAAGAAAACAACATAACTCAATATTTGATGTATTAGTAAGAAGCAATCATAGTCAATAATGCACGTAGTCAATTTAGACTAATCGTCAAAGTGGAATCAACTACATCGAATTGTGTCAAAAATAGTTAGGAACCCTGAATTTCCCAAGATCTTAGCTAATGAGATTTAGCCTTTTATGATTGATTTGGGTGCTATGAATTAGGGCTTCTTATGTAAGAATATGAGCATAAATAGAGCATGATCCAAGGCCAAGAGAGAATGAAGAAAGTCCTTGATCATTAATAGATCAAAGTAATGTAGTTTGAGTGCATCGGTCTTATGCATGGACCAACGTTGGCATTCATTGTAATTTGGTTTCATATTCAGTGATAATATAAAGAGGAGTGAAGCTGTGAATATCTTTATATATTTTCTATTGCTTATTTTTGCTTTATTGTTGTTTTTCAAAATTTTATAGTAATGGAGTCATAAAGTTTCTATTTAACTCAATCAGAAAGTTCTAATCTGAGTTCTAGTGTACCCATCAAGCACTTATTGGTAGTCTATTTTCTTGTGGAGCAAGCCATTGATTCTTTCAGGACAGAGATGAAGAATGAATGGCATGTCATTTCATAGAAAAATATCTCAATATATTTTGAACATAAAGTAAGAATGTTATTGCATGTTAATGTATAGTAACTTCTGGAAAGACCTAGTTATCCTTCATTTCTAGCCAGTTGAAGCTATCGTCGTTAGTATTTTTCTGCATACTATTAACAACAAACAAAACTCCCATCTACCTTCCATATGCAGCGGACATTTTCACTTTCTGACTCCATATAGCATTTTGGAACATTAGGCACAAGTCTTGCCCTATCGGACACCTTTAAAATCGAATTAATAACCCAAATAAAATATGTCTTGAGGCCTCAGTGACCTCAAAAATCATTTAAGTCTCAGCTACTGCACCAAAGTATTAAAGAAGTACACATTGATGCCTGCTTTACATATATGTAACTGATAAAACTGCAAAAATTGGGCATGCTATTGATAACCTATATTTCCACGGGAAAATGAACGTGGTTGCAACAATAGAGGAATCCACAGTGAACACTAGATAAATACTAGAACAAGAAATATCTCAAACGTAAGATTTCATATTTAATCCATTTTGAAATCTACAGATTTTCTCGTTAATGTATATGCTAGCCATTGCATTTTTGTCTCTGTCCAATTTTTTCCCATTTTTTCCATAACAAAAAATCAAATATGCGAAGAAGAATATTAATCATTACAACAAAAGAGAAGGTCGCATTACACCAATTAAAGAGGCTGCCTAAAAGAGAAGCACGTTGCAACAATTAAGTACCCAAAGAAACATGTGAGAGCTAACGCTGGAACTCGACATATATCCCAAATCCTTTGGACAATTATAGGAAAAAACTACAATGCATTAAAACAGACAGTGTAGAAATAGAACTGAATCTATTTAACAGTACATTTCCTTCTTATAACGAAAAAAACCTTTCAGATCAATTTGAGCTTATATGCACCAACAGCAAATTTTTTATTCACATTGTTTAATTTGTAGTTTGAAGTCTGTTAACAAAGAAAATACAAAATGTGTTGCAACATGGAAAACAATATTTGCATTGGAAACGTCCTCAATGAAAGTGGAGGCAAGTCGAGAAACCGGGCAGTGACAGGAGTCAATCATCCACTTTTTTCTTTCCACCGCTTCAAAAAACCAAATAGCTCTTTATCACTTATCCTCTCCTACCCCGCCGTGACATGAAGTGAGGGGGGGGGCTGCTTACTGTGGGGAATAGATCAATAATAATCAACAGAGCCTCATCTACAGCAGAATCATCATCCTTCACCAGGATGAGAGAAAATAGTGGTACTTACTCTTCAGCAGAATCATCATTCTTCGCCAGGATGAGGGAAAATAGCACTACTTACTCTTGGACCTAGTTGGGGAACTCATTTTTCTTGTATGGAGGGGAAACCAATGCCACCACGGAGATGTAAGAGAAGTTGTGGAGGGTGGATTCCTCCTAAATGTTATAATATGCAAGGGTTCAACCATCTTCCAGTTGCTTTCCCGCAAAATGAGCCGCTGCTATTCAGGAGGAATACCTTCTTTATCTTGAATCTTAGCCTTCACGTTGTCAATCGTATCTGAGCTCTCAACCTCCAGCGTGATGGTCTTGCCTGTCAACGTCTTCACAAACATGTGCATACCACCACGGAGGCGAAGGACAAAGATCAATCTCTGCTGATCGGGAGGTATCCGCTCATCCTAAATATTGGCATTCACGTTATGATCAATAGTGTCTGAGCTCTCAAATTCAAGCGTGATTATCTTGCCGGTCAGGGTTTTGAAAAACATTTGCATCCCTCCTCTGAGACGGAGAACAAGGTGAAGAGTCGATTCCCTGTGGATGTTGTAATCGGCAAGAGTGTCTCCCTCCTCGAGCTTTTTTCCTGCAAAAATCAACCTCTACTGGTCGGATGGAATCCCTTCCTTATCTTGAATTTCAGCGTTGACATTGTCAATTGTGTCAGGGGTTTCAACTTCCAGAGTGATGGTCTTGCCAGTGAGAGTTTTGACAAAGATCTGCATTCCTCATCTTAGACGGAGAACAAGGTGAAGGGTCTATTCCTTCCGAATGTTGCAATATGTAAGAGTATGTCCATCCTCGAGCTAATTTCCAGCAAATATCAACCTCTTCTTAGTCGGTGGAATACCTTCCTTGTCTTGATTTTTAGCCTTGACGTTATTAATTGTGTCGGAGCTTTCAACTTCTAGAGTGATGGTCTTGCCAGTGAGGGTTTGTGAGGGTTTTAACTTCTGACGAATATTTGCATTCCTCCTCTGAGACGGAGGACCAGGTGGAGAGTTGAATCCTTCTGAATGTTATAATCTGCGAGGGTTCGGCCATCCCATCAATTGTGTCAGAGCTTTCAACTTCTAGACTGATGGCCTTGCTAGTGAGGGTTTGTGAGGGTTTTAACTTTTGACGAATATGTGCATTCTTCCTCTAACGGAGGACCAGGTGGAGAGTTGACTCCTTCTGAATGTTATAATCTATGAGGGTTCGGCCATCCTCAAGCTGTTTGCCAGAAAAAATAAGTCTCTGCAAGCAATGGTATCTGATCTCTCCACTTCAAGAGTTATGGTCTTTCAGGTCAAGGTCTTTACGAATATCTGCATTTTGAAATCTAAATTTTTGAAACAAAACACCTGCACAGTGAAAGCGCACAATTAGAGACTCCACATAACCCCAAGCCTTTTACAAAATGATACAAATTGAAACCCTAAGCTACCACACAAACATGGCATCAAACAGGAAAACAACAAGACATTCCTGAAATAATAATGGAGCAGGAGAACGAACTCATTGGATAACAAAAAGTAGATCAGCAAAGGAATTAAGATTACACGTTTTACGCAGTTTATAAAAAAATGACGTGAAAAATAATCAGATTTTCAAAACAATACGAAAATTTCGAAAGATTTCCCGTTGCGACTTGACACACCATGAGCAGTCCTGCACTACACGCACAATCAGAGAAGGAAATTCATAGGCGCACAAGTAGAGAAAACATCATGAACATATTGTACTCATATTACTCTGATTTTTCTGTGTTTTAACTTTTTCCGAGATTATCAGGTTACTGTTTTTTCAGGTCAATTTTGTGCTTACCAATATTTTCAGTAAGTTTCTTTCAGGGCCTCTACCATATTTTCCCTGAAACAATTTTTGCAATATGGGTTTATACAGTGTTCCACCTGTTAATAGTAGATAGTGGTGTCACTTTATTGTAATAACGAAGTACCAGTTACGAAAACAAAACAAAAATGCAACCTCACCTTTCCAACATATCCGTTTTGGTGGGTCTGTGATAGTAGGAATGGTTGACAAGGTGTCCACCAGCTATAAATTGTCTGATTATTTTGAATGTATCGATTATTAAAATCATTTGTGGTTGGTTTTAGTTTTTTCCTGTGCTGGGGTCTTTACTGGCTTTAGGATTGAATTAACTAATATTAGCGTGCAGTGACATCTGGAAATCTTAGACATAAGGCGGGTGTTCTGAGAGGGCAAGATTTACTGTAACATGGATTTCAAACTATCCTTGTCATACAGAAATCAGTGCTCTAGTGGTCATTGTCAACGGTACTAAAAATTACTGACAATATAAGCTAATTGTCATGGCTTGTTAAAGGAGCCTACTGTATAGCTAGATTCAATGGGTGATGTTTAGGTTTATATGCTGTAGTCAGGGGATTGCTTTAGATTAATTTATTCATGGGGTTCTGAGTGTGAATCCAACAGTGGGCAGACTTTCCACCTTGTCAGAGAGTGTCCACTACAAGATGTTAAGTTTTGATTTTGATTTGGCAAAGCTCAGGGCTTAGACCTAACTTCCCACCTTGTCGGAGAGTGTACACTGCAAGATGTTTGGCTTTGATTTTGAGTTGGAAAAGTTCAAAGCTTAAACCGAAGTTCTCACCATGGTTTGGGAAGTCTGAACTGACTGGTTCAGATGTGCATCCAACGTTGGCTGGATGGTTTCAATGTTTAAAAAAACATATAAAACAAATACTCAGGATTGGGCATGGCTTGGTTGTCTACAACTGCGGAAATTGAACTCCATTGATGTAACTGAACTGTAAATCTTCGAGTATTTCGTGGTGTCCAAGCGTAGATTTAATAAAAAAGTACTCATTGTTGTTAAAAGAAATATAGATTATTAATATTATTTTACAATGTAAGATAAAACCTTCAATAATTCCCATATCAAATATTTGAACTCTGTTTATTCACAAGTATAAATGACTGTTTGTCCATTTGCTTTGTGATTTTTGTTAGGGTTGAAACCTGCTCTGATAAAACATGAATAATATTTTCTGGTAAAAATGTCTCATTGCACATAAATATATCTCATTTCAATTTTTAGCATATATACTTCCCCATTTTCATTCATTTTATTTTTGGCTTTACATATAATATTTTCAATTTTATTTTAACTAATTAAATGATTTGATTATTGTTTTTTATAAATTTTTGCATGCATAAATGTGTCTTTGACACACTCAATTTTTGTAAATGAAAATATCATCTCATCTATTAATTAGATTATTTTAAAATATGACATAATCAATTTAGTATTTAATATTCCAGCGTACTGTTGTAATGACATTCGAGAATGTCCTTGTTAAACAACTCTAATATACTTACATATTATAAATTTAAGAAAAAAATACAAAAGAAAAAAAGGTTTGAAGTCTCAATTGCTATTTTGTTATTTTCTTGTATAACTTTTCTGATTTCTATTTTGTTATTTTCTTGTACAACTTCTCTAATTTAAAAATTCTATCGGCCTCTCTTTGCACCTTTTGGGGCAACTTCTAGTAAGATATATGTATATATGAAAATCAAATTGGATCTTCGTTTCAGGCAAATGTATTTTAAAATTATATTAAGATATATATAATAAAATCATATTAAGATATATATAAATCAAATTCAAATCTCGATGCTAAGATAAATTCATGTGGTTATACTCTAGAAAATAAAGCAGTTATAACACATTGTGTTTTTCTTTAGGGTTTCATAGATGAGTGTAAGTGTGACTATAAAAGGTTTTTTTAATGAAATTGGCTCATATTTTTAAATATTTTGTATCTATTTTTATATTTTAAATTATTATTAAAATAATATTTAAAAAATTGTTTCTATTTTTATATTATAATAATTTTATAATATAACAAAATTTATTGTAAAAAATAGAAACACCAAGTAATGATATAATTTTTTTAATAAATTTGGAAAAATACAAACTAAGGGTTGAAATTTTGAAAAGAAATAGATATATTATGTTTCAACTTAAAAATATTTTGTTATTATGAACCATTATAGAACTGAGATTAAAATATATTCAAATATATCTACAAGTTTAATTTATTAAAAACAACATTCGTGTTTAAAAATATATTTTGAAGCCAATGTACGTAACATAAAAGTATGACATGGATGTTTTCAGTTAATAGTTGTTTTGTCAAAAATTAATATAGCTGTGTTTCCAGAATGTTTGGATTCCATGGAAAGTGTTATGTATTGTTGCTTTAAATATTTATTTGGATTCTATGGAAAGTGTAATGGATTTTTGCCTTAAATATTTAGTGTTGTAAAAATTGCTATTTTTTATTAAAAAAATTCAGTATTTAGAAATAATATGTTTGAGTTAATTATTAATGTTGTTTTATAATTTTATTTTGTTAATAACAGTAATTTAAATTTTCAGATAAATTAGACTGTAATTTTATTGCTTTTTGAAAAAAATAAATTGGAATATTTGTTCAGTTATTTTGTAATAATTTAATGATTATATAACTTTTTGAATTATTTATTAATTTTTTATTAAATAATATTATATTAAAATTATAATTTTTTAAAATATTATTTAGATGAAAGATTAGTTTGTGGCAAGAGATTTAAATAGATAAAGAGTAGGATTAACTAGATTTCATGATATAACAACTAATTTAACTTAGAGTGCCCTGCGTACAACCACATTAGAGCTCAATTTCATAATCTTTGTTGCAATATTGACCTTTCTAACCTTTTAAGATGTCAAAATTATAGTGAGCTTGGGAGGCTTCTCTCCAAACTTTTTGAGCATAGGAATAAAATCCTAAATCAAACTAAATAACTCTTTTCTTTAAGTCCGATAGACCAAAGATTAGTCTCAGTGGATGTTAACCACCACCACCATCATCATCATCATCATCATCATCATTTTAATTGTTTTAATTTTTATAATATTTTATTTTTATTTAAGTTTATTTTATTATTTTCATGATTTAATTTCAATTTAATTCCAATTTGATATATATTCAATTAAAAATAATTAAATAACCATTCAATTTTTTGAAGGGTACTTACTCAATAGTCAATTTAATTAATAATTGTATATTTATTTATAATGTTTTTTAATAAATCTATTATAGTTATCTTTTTTTTAAGTATAATAATTATAATTATCATATTTGTTTTGTTTAATTTAATTAGTTTGTTTTAATTTATTTTCTGTTAAATTTTTCTCATAATATCTTTTTCAATTTTTAATATTACATTTTTAATATAATTAATATCTCTAACTTTTTTTTTGGTTTATCTTTATTTTAAATCCTTAACTATTACTCTGAAATATAACCATATAGAGAAGGTGTCGTTATTACATGGTCAATAAATAAATGTTAAACAAAGATATAAGTTTGTACTGAACAATTATTGATCAAAGACTAGACTATGTTTGTCATTTCAATATTAATAATGGTCATGTGTGTTGTAATCTATCCAATTTTATCTCATTAGAGCATGTATAAGTGTTATTGACGTTTATAATATGCTTCATATTGAAGCTTATAAGAAGGTTAAATAGCTTGCTTTTAAGTGTGAAAATAGAAATAAATAGTCCAACCATTATGTTAGGGGGGATTTTCTTGCTGAGTTGAAGGTTCATCGTTCTCTTCATCACTAATTGATAATTTCAAATCTAATATCCTCTTGGCGAGGGTAGTCCCCTTGCGGTTTGGTATATTCCCTTGTAGTTACAAAGCGTCTATATAGAGTAGTATCTCTTGTTTTTCTTCACTTTGTTCTACCATGACCTTTCCCATTATCGTATTGGCATGCCAGTAGAGGTCAATAGTATACATATATTATATCTATCATGAATGAGTGTTTCCCAAGCTTGGAATCCAATGTGTAATGTTTTCCTTAGCTATTATTTCTCAAAGGAAACATATTTCCACCCACCCTTCATATTCATATTCATATTCCCCTCATCTATGCCTCTCATGATAACCATGTGAGGTTCTTGGGTGCAACTTAATTCGAATTAGAAGAGTGAGCCATGTGACGTGCTTGGGTGCAACTTAATTCAAAGCAGAGTGAGGGTCAAATGGGAGGGTGTGATACGTATAGCAAGAAGAAGCCACAAGGTAGTTGAACATAGTACATATCACTACCAAGGAAAGTACAAAAGGATGGAGAATAATAGCTAAGCTTGACCATGCTCAAGTAAACATAGATGTGAGACAATGGAGGTTGAGCTACATGGGATTGGAATGAGGAAGAGAAAGAGGGAAGACCTTATGATAGAAAATGTCAAAGAATAGATAAAAAATAAATGCATGAAGGATTTAGGGGTTTGAGAGACAATCGAAAGATGCTTAAAATAAAATAAAAACATTATTTTGTGCCAAAATGTGTAAGTTTTGAAGTTTTCCCTTCAATGATCCACAACCAATGCAATCATCGAAATCCTCTTAACTAAGTCATAATGATAAATGCATGGAGGAATTAACAATAATGAATGCCCTTTTAATCTAAAGTGATGGACCTTAACTCCTTACCACAAAGATGATGATATAACAATTTTTTTACACATTAACATAAAATATGCATGGAGACTAGAACTTATTACTTGAACTTTGGTAGAAGATGAATTGTTGAGATTTGGGTTGGCATAGAGAGGCCCCCAAGTCGCTAAGGTGAGCCTAAGGAAATTGGAGTATAAACAAAAGAAGAGACCACATAAGAGATATTATGAGATGAAGTGGATCTTCGAGAACCGCCAAACTTATCACCATGTAAGAGGGCCACATTCTCATCCTTCAAAAATTTAAGCATAAATACTTCGAATAAGTCTACTCATACTTTTATATGAAGGGGTGCATATAGCCAAACTTCACCACTAAGACTTCCCACTCCACCTACCATGACCATAGCGTCCATCCTCTAATAAATTCCTACAATTTCATTTTTTTATTTCTTGTAGAGCTTCTTCATGTTGCCAAAGTTGTGTCCAAGTGTGTGCCACAGTTCCTTATATTTTGTTCTCTTTTCCAAACTAGTGCAATTGAGATAAAGATGACAGCCGAAGGGAAATTAAATCATGAATTCATATGGGATCCAGGGATGAAGCAACTTCCACCCTCTTAAGAGATTTCCCGAGAGGAGAACCATCAGCCTGCATGACAACCAACCTCTTCTAGGGAATGACACTAGGGGAAATCCCAACTTGGTTGCATGTGATGTGACTAGGGCATTTATTCCCCATGGTGCAACAGAGGATTTTCATGTGAGCAGTGGGGGTGGGAGCATGTTGTGACTTAAGCCTCTCATGAATACTTAATATGCATTACTGCTTCTCGATGTTTCCTTTGAGGGTGACACTTTCAGTTCTAAAAATGTCATGAAATTGAAACCTTGTCATGTAGGTCATTAAAAATAAAATTCCCTTTTGCACTAAGGTGAATGGAAACATGGGTTTGCCACACTAGTTTTAAATATTTGGATATGAAACCAATCAATGGCACTCTATTGTAGCAAACATGTCACTTGATTTGGGAGAGGATGGTTTTCATTCTGAGATCCTTTTCATAAATCTTATTATGCATATTATGAATGAGGATTAGAAAGTATCCAAATAAAATGATATGGCGAGGGTAAAGAGAGAAAGATGTGATTAAGCCTTGGTAGAGAACTAAAGATTCAACAATATTGTTACAGACGACCCTTAAATTCCAAAACAAGATTTCCTTCTAGAATTCCTCTGAGGTTAAAGACTACCTCCTTGGCACCTACCTCCCCTGGGTTGCCATTCAAGGCACCATATAAAAAGGGAATAAAATAGTTATTTGATTTCCACCATTTGGAAATTCTTCTTGAGAGATATGAAGCTACTGCCATTATTAGAGAGAAGGGGATATGTATAGATAAAGAGAGAGGATATGATCTAAAATAAAAACATGAAGGTGATAGGAAATATGTAAGTTAAGTTTTATGTATTTTAGGCAATGGATAAATTTTCAAAAGAACATAAATGTAATGGTTATTAAACTCAATTTGCAACATAAAAACATAGACAAATATACCATACATAGCAATATAAGACAGAAAAATGATAGAGTTCACCCCTCTTGGGATACATCTCTTGGTCCAACTTCCAATGTTGGGCCTTTTTCATTAAGTGCTCAAATATGTGATTTCATGGATTTAAAGTGTTGAGAATGAATAAATAATGTCTCCAATGGATCTAAAATAGTAAAATCCCCCAAGTTGGGCTCTTATTAGGCTCAATTTGGCCAAAAACTTAGAAAGTTATGCTCCAAAGAAGTTGTGTTGCTAACTGCTCTACAAATTGGACTCCCATGCTAACTGTTCTACAAATTTTTTCTTTTCTGAAACCATCAAGCGACATTTTCACCCGACGCTAGTGAGATTCCTGTTGGTTTGGGTGCAATTTGTCAAATGCTTTAAAATCCCAATGACCCCTATGGGCGGAAAATTAGGATCACATGGGTCCATGCGCCTAGGGGCTGGGGCTAACTGCCCACCACCGTCGGCATAGGCCCCACTTCCTCCGTGCCATGGTCATATTACCGCCACATAACCTTGGGTTGGCCCCGAATTTTTGCACATTTTAGTTTTTCTACACCCGTGGTTCCGACCACTACATAGGACCTTGGCTAGGGCTAAGGATTAGCCCCCTTCATCTTCCACCACTTCGGAGCCTCCTCTCTTGATCTCGTGGTAACTTATGAGGCCACAATCTGGGGCTTTACTTCAAGAATGTTGCGGTAAGCACTAAACTCCCATTTCACTATGGTTATATTCCATACCTTGTGGCCTTGGGCTGGGACTAAGCCCCGAGCCCTCAGATCCTCCGCTTGCGGTTTCGTGGGTGTGAGGTGAACAGGGGCTAGGGGCTTAGCCCCAACCCCATTCCCCAATGAAAAATTGTCGAAATTTTAAATAACAATTGGCTACCATAGTAGTTAAGAACCACCTGCAGTGTGTTGGTAAGGAAATTCTTTGTCTGGAAATATGTCTCGTATTTGAACCCATGGAGGCTCATTTGGCCATTAACCAAAATTTTAGACAATGCTAGGTTGCCACATGGCAGCCCGTGATTGGGTCATGTGGCACCCTATAATTGGTCCAACATAAAAAACCATAAAAAATCAAAAACTGATAACAAAAACCAACCTGGTGAGGCCACTTGGCAACCTGCCATTGGCCCAAAATACACAGTCAACCTTCCCAGTCAGCGTACGGACTGCCCTGTCAACAGTCCTACTCGCCACCCTGGAAAATTTTTAGATGTTTAGGAATACTATCAGAATGCAATATATGTACCATACACTATCGGTTTTGAGTGATTAAAGTTACGTTGGATTTAGGGCAACGAGATCTATGTTTTTGGCACCAGTTTCAAGAACTTTTGAGCACTATACTGATCCCCTAGATCATTCCTCCCCACTGGAAGCTCTTGGACCTCCAAAAGATCATTTTCAATCAATAAACATATGAGAGTATAGTTCTCTCACACTTCTAATCTCAATTTATTTGGATTTTCTTGGATTAGTACCTTTGAGCCCCACACAAAGGTACTCCACGTTCCCTCGTTTTTAAGTTCTTAGTTGTAACTAAGTGATTCGAAGTTGTAACAGAGTTGGATGTGTAGTTATGTGAGTTGTAAAGTAGTTTAACTTAGTTTAGTGAGTTAAACTCAGTTTTGTTGGTTGTAACTGAACATACACTAGTGAGAGATCATTGAATTAATTATTTAATTAATTCACAAGCAGTGGTCTCACATGCAACTGAAGATTTACTACTATTAACTACATGCATGTCAAATCCAGTGGAGACCTAGTTGAGAGATAGGTGAAAGGGACAATTTTACTATCAGTTGTGACATTAGTGGGTGCACACATGCAGCCACACACACATTGGATGTGCCTATGAGGATTGTGCAGTCAAGGCAGGCAAGAATCATTCATTCAGATGTTCTTGACCATCAGGGATTACGCAGTGGAGGCAGGTTGTCTAGAGGTAGTAAATTGGTGCATGTGTTTGCCACTTTTTGTATGACAGTGTGAGACGATTGTATATTGTACTGAGAGCTCTTGGATTAGAGTTTTGTATGAGATTGTTTCATGATCCATGATATATACATAATATATGATAGTTGGGTTATGTGTGATTGATCTTTCTTCATATGTTTTCAATTGGCGGTTGTGTTTTAAATTTCCGCAAGAATTTTTGTAGAAGCGACTATGTATTTAACAGTGGTATATAATTGTTAGATCATGAGAATCCAGGAAATACATAATTATATTAAAATTTATACAGTTATATATATATATATATATATATATATATATATATATACCTCTTAATTATTCTTTCAGACAGAGGCTTATAGTTCTCATATGACAGGTATATATATACCTGTCATATGAGAACTGTAAGCCTCTGTCTGAAAGAATAATTAAGAGGTGAGAAACAATAGTGAAATGATTGAAAATCGAATTAGATACAAGAAAGGAACATGTAACAACACTATAATGAACTTGCAACGAACATATAACAGTACTATAGGAAACATTATTTAATTGAAATGAATCTAAAACCAATTAGAGAGAAACAAGTATAACAACTAAAAATTTGAAGACAATAGGCCTGATCAAATTGAAATGAATTATGACTTGATATTCATATTAAAAAAATGAAGTATTATCCATTAATAAGATTACAAAGCTTATAAAAGTGGTTGTTTCAGTTCCTCATATATTTGGTTTACGTGTACTGAAAGAGAGGAAGACGTGCAAAAAAATTTGCATCAATGTTGGTGAAAGAACATGTGCAAACAAAAGTGCAATATTTTGCGTCCACTGCTATCAAAAAATTTCGATGGAACAAAGTTGACAGTGTTTTCTGCTTTTTACATTAGATTTTAAAGAGATCCCTTTCTCTTGGAAGGTCTTAGGAGGAGGTTTAAACAAACATTTAGCAAAATTAATCTCAGTAAACTCTAGAATTGCAACTGTATTTACATCATTTTCATATCTAGAAGATATCACTTACAAATAATGTTACAGATATTGGAAATCGCTCCATAATCATATTAACTACATGAATAAAAGTACTTTCTAAAAGAGTAATTAAATCTGGAGAATTACTTTCTAAATATTTTAGTTAAATTATCTTTAATTTTTTTTTGAAAAATATTAAATCTAAATTTTATTTATAATTTTATTTATAAAATATTACTTTTTTATTTAAATTCATGTTATTGATTAATCATATTAGAGAAGACTTAGATATTTTCAAAGGTAAGAGAGCGATCATTTCGATGATTAATTCAATTCCATGGAAAAAGTTGTGCAAGCAATTGCAAAAAATAAATTTAAAAATTGTCAAATAATATTCAGAGACAACATTATAATAATATTAAATTTCAGAGACAACATTCTATTAACATTAAATGCTAGGCTTATAATAGATCACAGTCAAATATTATGTCTTATGTCAACATTATAATAATATTAAATTTCATAGACAACATTGTATTAACATTAAATGCTAGACTTGACGGAGCTGTGTGGTCAACACAGAGCGAACTATTCTTTCGCCTTTTACTAAAGAATACCGTGTGTTGGCCACCATCAGCGGCATACGCCAATTTTTGGAGGCTTCTTTCTCGCTTGAGATATGAAGCCCATTTTGTAGCCTGCCATCAGTGATCAAAATCCCCTTTTCATATAGGCTTGACTATATGAAACAGAAGGTTGTTGATCTAGAAGTCGGGGAACCCTAACCGCTCTATTTCCCTCTACGTCTGAGGCCTAGCCTCGGCCCTGTGGCCGCTTCGAAGGTTCTTGCTCTCCTTCTGGGCACTGGGTTTGCTCGTCCTGAGCTGTTCCTGTGCTTCGCGGCGCCTTGTCTGGTTCGGCACGTCGCATTGAGCCGGCCGACCAGTGCCTCGGCTGTGCGCGGCGCTTTCATTCGGCGCGGCTTTCTGTCCCTTGTGCGCGGCGCCTTCCTTCCCGCCTTGCTCTTCTCTTATTGGATCGCGGCCCCTTGACTCAGAGTGGTGTCTTTTTGCGGTGCTTTGGCCCTCTCTTTGGGCCTCTTCCTCTGTCGCTTTGATTTGTAGTTCCATGTCTTGGTTGCAGGGTTTGGTGTGAGCTCGTTTCAAGCCTGGGCGGTGCTGCTCCAATGGAGCCCCCTCCGCCTCCTAATTCTGAAGTTGAGGCCTTCCTCAACCTCGTGTTATCCCTCCCTAAAAAGAAAGCTTCCGAGGCTTCAAAGTTTGTGAAACGTTTAGATGACATTCCTGAGATTTCACTCCCTCCGGAGGGCCCGATTCAGGTCGCCCTTTCTCTGGCTGAGCAGGCTTGGGTGGGTCAGTTCACTGGGCTCTGGCCCTCCCCCAAATCTACGGAGAACTAGGTCTCTAGAAACTGGGCGCCGCTGATTAAAGGCAGAGTCACTTCATATTTTTTGGGTAAGGGTTTCTTTCTGTTTGAATTCTCTGAAAAAGATGATAAGCAACTGATATTCCGTAACGGTCCCTATTTCATGGGACCTCAGGGGCTGTACCTCAATAAGTGGACGCCCGACTTTGATCCAGTAGTGGACGTCCCTACAGCCGTTCCTGTGTGGGTTAGGCTGCCCAACCTGCCAGTACATTGCTGGAATGACGAGTCTCTTAAGCACATCGAAAACACCTTGGGAAAATACATTGATCGAGCAAACAGTAAGGATCAATTCGACTGTGCTAGAATCTGCGTTGAAGTCGACCTTGAGGTTGGTCTGCCTGAGGCAATAAAGATCAGAGTTGGATGTTGGACACATGTGAAAAAGCTGGACTATGAACAGCTTCCATTCAAATGATGGAAATGTCATGTCTACGGTCATTTTTCCAGAGGATGTCCTAAGAACAGCGAAGTGGAGAAAGGCAAAGAGGATGGTTGGACTTAGGTCAAAAGGACCAAAACTGCCCACAAACCATCTAGAACTGGCAACATGAATGGTAAAGGGCCCCAGGTAGGTTCTGGGATCCAAACACCTCTCATGGAAGACCAAGGAAATAAATTTACCCAGTTAAGCTCAGCAAAAGAAGACACCCAAGAGTTAGAGATGCAGAAAGAAGGATCGCCCCAAAAAGAGTCCCCCTCGGGATCAAAGCAAACCGACAGTAATGTAGACATGAAAAAAGAGACACCCACAGAGGATGTTGAGGAAGTGCAAAGCACGGAGGCCTCAGAAGAAGAAGGGGAAATAGGTGATTCGCAAACCTCGGCTAGAAGATCAATGAGAGGCCGAAAATCTGCCCGGGAAAAAAGAGAGCAAGAGACCTACAAAGACAAACTCCAGGGAAGCCAACCTACCCTTGAGAAACTCTTGGCAAATACTCCGAAGAAGAATAGAAATCAGACCCAGAGCTCCAGAGGAGCTCAACATCCAAAAAACAAGTGATGAAGATAGTCTCCTGGAACTGTAGGGGCATGGGGAGTAGAATAAAAGAGGAAGCCTTAAGAAGTTTGATTAGATCAGAATCTCCCGATCTGCTCCTTATCCAGGAGACCAAAATGGAGGACTATGCCTTCCTCCAGATAGGTAAGAAATTATGGAAGAAAAGTGAAGGGCAAGCAGTTTCAGCTCGAGGAGCTTCAGGTGGGCTGGGCACTATTTGGGATGCTAACAAATTCATAAAGATCAAAGAACTTAAAAACACCCATTGGCTGTTCTCAAAGCTGCAGCACGTAGAAACAGATGTGACCTTCTCCCTCTTCAATGTGTACACTCCTGTCAGCGTAGGGGAGAAGAAGAACTGCTGGGATTCTATCAGAGGTCTGGCAGAAGCTGAAGATTTGGCAAACATAATTATAGCTGGGGACCTAAATCTGACCTTATCATTGTCAGAAAAACGGGGAGGAAGCATTGTTAGGGACCCGGCGCGGGAATGGGTTGAGGAGCTGCTCCAAGACTGGGACATGATAGACATTAAGCCTCTATCCGGAAAATACACTTGGACAAACAAAAGAATCGGCCCGGGACATATCGCTGCAAGGTTATACAGATTCCTTGTTCAAAGTTATTTTCTTCTTCTTGGTCTAGAGATTAGAATGCAAATTATTCCTTGTAGTGTTTCTGACCATCGCACCATTAAACTGGATCTGCTGGCACATTTGAATCAAGGTCCCATTCCTTTTAAATTCAACTCTCATTGGGTCAAGGAACAGTCTTTCTTGCCTCTGATAAAAGAAAGCTGGAGGATCCTAGTCAAAGGCTCTGCATTCTTTGTTTGGGAGGAGAAACTTAGGAGAGTCAAAGCTGCTCTTAAAGTCTGGGTCAAAAGCTTACCTAACCCCGCTGTGGAAAGGAAACTGTTACAACAACGTCTTGAGATGCATCACCTGGTTTCGGAAAACGTAGAGATCACTAAAGAAATTCTTGACAAGGAGGCTAATCTTCAGCAAATGCTCCTTAAAGCTAGCTTGGCTGAGGAAGAATATTGGAGACTGAAATCCCGCAGTCTGTGGCTCAAGGCAGGAGATAGAAACTCATCCTTCTTTCATAAGAAAGCTCAGGCCCGCATTTGCCGCAACTCTATCTCTGAAATTAAAGTTGAGAACTCTACGTATAGAGATATCCAAAGCATAAAAAACGCTGCCTTCTCTCACTTCAAAAATCTCTATAGTGAAGAGGAGGACTCGGGTCATGATTCTATCCTTGTGAACGAGGTGCACACCATCATTTCCGTTAGAAACAACAAACTCCTGGAAGCTGAGATCACTAACAATGAAATAAAAAGCGCCCTCTTTGCAATGGAACCAGATAAGGCCCCAGGGCCTGACAGTTTTACTGCCAGATTCCTGCAGTTCTGTTGGCAGATTGTGGAGAAAGACTTATGCAGAATGATTTAGAAATCTCAAGAGTGTCAGAAGATTGGGGGAAGCACTAATTCGGCCTTTCTGTCCCTCATCCCCAAGGAGAAAGGCGCCAACACCTTCAGAAGGTTTCGCCCAATCTCCCTCTGTAACATAGGCTACAAGCTGATTACGAAGGTTATTGCTAACAAATTAAAAATCATCCTTCCAGGCATCATACCGGAGAATCGGGGAGGCTTTATTCAGGGTAGACAGATTGTGGATAACTTTATCCTGGTCCAAGAGGCGATTCACTCCAGTGTGGTTCGCAAAGAGAAAGGAATGGTTGTCAAGTTAGATCTTGAAAACGCCTTTGATAGAGTGAGACATAGTTTTATGCTAGCTGTCCTGCGCAAATTTGGGTTTGGTCCCAAATTCATCAATTGGATTAAGGCTTGTATTAGTGAGCCTTGGATTGCCCCTCTGGTGAATGGGAGGGCCACAGATTTCTTCAAAGCTTCTCGAGGTCTGAGACAAGGGTGTCCTCTTTCCCCTCTGCTCTTTGTCCTCCAAGCCTCTGTCCTCAGCTTCCTTTTGAACAAAAAACAACAGGAGCAAGATTTAATGGGCCTGAATATTGCGAGAGGAGTCAACAATATAAACCATGCCTTATTTGCGGATGATTCCCTCTTACTGGGTGCTGCCTCAGTGTCCTCTGCCAAAAGATTTAAAGAAGTGATTGACGATTACTGTCAAGACTCAGGAAGCAGTCTCAATAAAGGAAAATGCAATACCTACTGCTGGAATACCCCTGCCATCACGATGCAAGCCATTTCCTATTGCTTTGGCTTTGCAGCATCCTCATCTTGGACATCCTTCAAGTATTTGGGTCTCCCAATTTTTCAAAAATTTCCTGTCAACAGAGACTGGTTACCCCTGCTGGAAAAGTTTGATTCCAAGATCCATTCCTGGGGTTACAACTGGCTTAATCTGGCTAGTAAGACTGTGCTTATTAAAGCAGTTTTAAACAGCCTTCCCATCTATCAGTTTGCTGTGATGCTGGCTCCCATTGGAATTATGAAGAAAATGGAGGATCACATTAGAAAATTCTTCTGGAAAGGCGGGAAAGCTAACGAAAAGAAAATCCCCTTAATAAGCTGGAACAAAATCTTCATGCCCAAATTAGAAGGCGGATTGAACTTTAAGAATATCTGCATGCAGAACATTGCGTTGGGAGCTAAGCTGAGTTGGAGGATTATTGCCCCAAAACCGGGGTGGGCACAGCTCGCCTTGTGGAAGAAGTACTTTCGTGGACAGAGGAAAAGGTGTTTGGACCAGCCCGTAGCAAACTCTGGCTCGATAATTCAAAAGCTATGTGCTAAATCCTCCTCCATAATAACCCAACATGCACACTGGATTCCTGGCAATGGCAAGCAAATTAGAATCTGGGAGGATCGTATTATGGGTTGTGATCCTCTGGTTGATGATCGATCTCTGGATCTGCTGAAGGACTGGATGCATAGAGAAGGCTACATTACTTTGTGGGATATTTCCAATTGGGAAAACGGTAAATGGCATAGCTGGATTAACATTGAGGTGCCCCAGGTCCTGTCCAAAGAGTTTGCAATCTTCCTAGACTTTTTAAACGGCAAGGCTCCCTTGAACAGTAGAAAATTGGATGCCCGAGGTTGGGGTCCGACCCCTGGATGCTATACTGTTTCTCAGGGCTACAGGCAAATCTCTTCAATTCCCCACGTCCCTGCAGATCCGAAACCATGGAAAGGGGTTTGGTCCCAGTCTTCGCTGCCCAAAATTGACTCCTTCTGTTGGCTCCTTTGCCATCAGAGAATTTTGACAGATGATAGATTGCAGAGAAGAGGTTATCTAGGCCCCTCTCGGTGCTCGATGTGTGGAGATAACGCAGAGTCTGCTGCGCATCTGATGCTCAATTGCAATTTTGTGATAGACCTTTGGAATGAGGCCTTAGGCCCTTGGAGTCCGGACTTCGTCCTCCCAACTAGCATTCCCGACCTGTTTTTGAACTGGTTGAGTTTGTACCCAGGAGGCTCTCCACATAATGTTCATATCAAAGCCGCCTGGTGCATTCTCCCTAAACTGATTTGCTGGCATACCTGGTTGGAAAGGAATCAGAGGATCTTCAGAGATAAGAAAAGAGACCACAAGATTGTCTGGGTTAACATTAAAAACCAGCTGAAGGAGTGTCTAGGTGACCATCTAGACGGGGCAGGCTTGAGAGATCACGACGTTGTTTGGAGCGATTCTCTTGATCTCCGCTTCGTCGATATTATCAGACCTCTCCCTCCTCTCAATGCTTGGCAGATTAGACTTAACGCTACTGATTTCTTGGCCTTTTACACAAAGCAGGCGCATATCATTCTCTTCTTCGACGGGGCAGCGAAAGGAAATCCGGGCAGCTCCGAAGCTGGTGGAGTAGTTAAAAAAACAGATGGCAACACTGTACTTAGATATGCCTGGGGAGTGGGCTTCAATACTAGCATACAAGCTGAAGCCCTGGCCCTTCTCCAAGGCCTTAAGCAACTTAATTCCCTTGGTATCTGCGATGCAATTGTGATGGGAGATTCCCAGTCTATCATAAAAACCATTTTTGATTGTTCTTCCCCTTCTGATCTAAGATTGTCCAGACTGATCAGCAGAATAAGAACCCTGATGAAATCCTTCCAGAGCTTGAATTTCTTCCATGTCAAGAGAGACAATAATAAAGATGTTGACGTTGAAGCTAATAAAGCTGTTCACCTCCCCCTCGGAGTCATCCTCAGAGATGGAGTAGAAGGTTGGGACCCCATTCCCTAATTACCTGTCAATTATGTATTACAACCTTTTATTGGAGCAGTTTGTCTGCATTTTTAAAGTGGGGAAGATAGAGGCGATTGCCAAGAAAATTGTTTGTAAGAACCTCTGGGCTAGCAAAGAAAAAGACACTCTGATCCTAGTATCGGAGATATCTGAAATTTTCTTAGCATTTTGTAACCAGCTTTGAGGCAATTTGGCCAAAATTTAATATATCTCTCTACCCATTTCTGTTAAAAAAAAAAACATTAAATGCTAGACTTATAGTAGATCACAGTCAAATATAATGTCTTATGTTTGTGCAAATCTTATGTTCAAAGTCAAATCTTATCTTAGAAATAATGCCAATCATTCTTTCTATTAAATTTATAGAGTGTCTCAATCATGAGGAAGCACAAATCACCTTCCCTTCTGTACCTATGAACAGTCCAGATGAAGAATAAGTGTGGCTAGCTCAATATTGGGTCCCTAATTTACCACCCATTAATTTAAAAAACATAAGTGTGGCTAACTTAGTATTAGGTCCCTAATTTACCACCCATCCATTGAAAAACTAGCCATGATGTATCTGCTACCCCTGAGCCTGGGACCAAACCAAGGCTTCCAGAGACTTATCCTGCCTCCACCCTA
The DNA here is from genome assembly GCA_034641835.2 of Pinus albicaulis. Lineage (NCBI taxonomy): Eukaryota > Viridiplantae > Streptophyta > Pinopsida > Pinales > Pinaceae > Pinus > Pinus albicaulis. The sequence goes on along the minus strand of CM076573.1, from coordinate 744,223,791 downwards.
TACAACCCTTTAGGCCTTTACTGGGATTCTAGAGGAAATATTCTCCACCCAACTGTCATGGAGGAACTATAGAGATAATATTTCTCCACCCTCACTAGACACCACAGACCCAGTCTCCGTTGAGTGAGTAACTCCTTCGAATTTTTTTCATTCAATCAGACTGATGTGTAACAGGGGATGACATGTTCCATCGATTACAGGAGCTATACAGGGGAGGTTCGATTGATCATGGCACCGTAGCTCTAGCGTCTTCCCATCGACCGGTTTGCAGGTCCCTGTTCGGAGTGGGCTGAAGCAGCTTGAGAAACGCGGGAAATTTTTTGCATTTGCATTTGCATTCATGGTTGCCCCTGTGCGTAGGTGAGGGGAAACAGAAACGGTGACTAGATCTTAAACATGCTCCTTCAAATGGTAACGTCGTGGGACAGAGATGGGGAGGGGCGTGGGGCCCACGTTCGCCGGAGGGATTCGCCAGTCGCCGAGGGCGCAAAACCCAAAGGGCATTCCGTTGGAGGGACTCTCGGAAATTTCAATGAATATAGAATTTAAAAACTGTAAGTCCCAAAAAAATAGAAATAAAACTTGGACCAGTTGAGATAAATTCTCAATATATGTAGAAGATGGTGTGGCAATACTCGTAAACTAAAAACTATTAAAATACAACTATGTTAATTCAATACAAACACAAACACAGCGTGCCAACATGGATCACTAATATACCAGGGCTCTCTTTTTCTTCTTTCTTTCAAAATACCAAGGCTCTCTTTTTCTTCTTTCTTTCAATCTGTGGTTATCTACAAATAGAGCAGTTATTTTGTGGCAACTCAAGCCATTTAGGTAAGAAAATTTCATGGTAAATCGTTAGTCCAGCCCCACGCCAATTTCATTTTTAGAGAGCTAGGATTTGCAGCCAAAGAGGAAGAGATGGCAACAGTCACATCCCAATTCCTCTTGTATCACACAAAATGTTTCTAGCTCAAGCACTCGGCATTGATCCTCCTCTACCCTAAGAAGAGGGATTGACGTTGTATCAGGATCTGCCCACCCTCCTTCAGCAGATTCCTTAAAAATCCCACACGTTTTTTATCGAAGGCCTTACATATCCCATTAAAAATGCGACGTGAACCAGGAGCCTAGGAACTTTGATATCATACAAGGATCACAAATCTCAAATCCCACACATTATAATTCCATTTCAAATTTTAGTTTCAAAATTTTTGAGCGAGATTACTCTGTTTGAAATCTTGAGCGCCTACTATACGTGTACCTATATTAACTACATCTGCGAGTCTGAGTGGTCTTGTCCACCATTGCATTAACTGCATCAACAACCACGAATTGTGATGCCTGTAGGAATAGGAACGATGGAGTCGCCATAAAATGAAAAATCATGCAGCATGACTGGATGGTTGCATGGCCATACGGTACTATCAGATTCTGTTAGTGAACTATTAAATATCCTATAGCTTACGAAATATTGATCGCCAACCTGGAGCACAGTTCACATGAAAGGAGGCCTGGGCTTGTATAGGAAATGCATTATATTTAATTTATTAAACTATGTTATTTTGTGCCTTCAATAATATATTTTTACTTTTGGAATTAGATGATTTAAATTACATAGAAAAAAAATTATATTTATAATTATAATTGTAAATTATTTTGGATTTGTTTAGCTTTGTATCTAATAAGTATGGAAAGAGATTAAATTTCATTACGTTGAAAATAAAAATGGATCTGTGTTAGTTCAATAGCCTTAAGCACGCTTGAGCCAGAGGCGATCTGGGATGGGTGACCTCTCCGGAAGTCCTGGTTACCAGGTGTAAGTCCTGGAAGTGATGATTGATGCTATGTGATTTATTTCACTAGTTTCAATCCCACTTCTTCACCCATGTGAGCATCACCCGATGCAATGAGTGTTAAGTGGACTATTCAAAAATCATGAGATATTAGTCAGTTACAACTACCTCTCATGGAAATGGTCATAGATGAATGAATTACTTAAAGCAGTTGAATCCCAAAAAATGATATTTAATATAATGCACTACCAAAACCACTCAATACTTAAACTCACAACTTATTATAATATGTAACATAAAAATGAAAAAAAAAATCATATGATAAAAAAGAAAATAAAAATAACTTAAATATATTTTTAAAAGACTAAGATAATCTCTATTCAAAATATTCTTATGAATAAAAAATTATAAATTTATTATTTCTAGTTTAATTAAAAATAATAAATATTTCTAGTTTAATTTTTTAAAATAATTTTTATAAATTAAAAATTAAAATTTTTAATCATTTAAAGTTAAAATGCTTTTTTTAACATTGAAAAAATTATATTAATAAAAAAAATTATAATAAATATAAGCTAGTTGATTCAAAAGACCATTACATTTTTTTCATAATGGTCCTTATAAAAATTATTCAAAACTTGAAACAATATTCAAAATGATTTTATTTATTAAAATTCTTACAATTGAAAAACAATTACAACCTTCAAAAACATGAAATTTGAATATAACATATTTAGACATGATTCAGTGGGGGAGAAAGAGCTTCCACTATAATTCCTTCCCATTAGTGGCATCCCCTCTGCTAGGGTATGCGGGGGACAGAGTTCTTATGCTAGCACTTTATTGTGAGTATTTGTCTTAAGTATTTATTAATCAAGTCTGATGTGGGGCTAATGGAGATTTAATGGAATGCATTTCCCCTTATTGCACTGCTATAACTCATGGACAAGGGATTTTGGTGCACTTAATTGTCTCTTTTGTCATAGCATTGAAACACTAGTTTAAACCTTGAGATTAAGATTAGTGTCTTGTTCACCCGAATTATAAATAAAAGATCGAAAAGGAGGAATTGACCTATTTTGTGTAAAGAGATTTGCAAAGAGAATTGCATTTCTTGAGGTTCTATGTAATCCTTTTATTCATGATAGAGTGTCACAAGTTTGGGATGAAAAAAATCAAGTGAAGAAGGCACAAACCACTGGAACAATACTGAATGTATGATTTATGCTCGCAAGAACCATCACCTAGACTAATATACCCGAGAGTATTTTGAAGTGACTAATTAAAGATCAAAATGTTGAATAATCTTAGAATTTACCTTTTCAACAAAGAAATACTAGGCTTAATTGATTGACATGATTCATTTGATTTGAGAGTGGAGATTTCCACAGTTATTCATATTATCTAAAACTTTCGGATATTGTGTGAAATTTTTCCTTGTTGGATGTTTCAGGTGAACACTCCAAAATGATTCATTTGATATTATTTGAAGAGAGCTTGTTTATGCATGCCATAGTTTGGTAAACCTCACCATTGCAATCCCAAACAAAGACTGACAAATTGTAAATTATATACCAAGTGAGTATGTATGAGAAGTATTTTTCAGACAATTTGTAATTTATTTACAATGTGGAGTGTCATCTCCAAGAATAGAATTTGACATACAAATTACTCATCAGATAGTGATTTACCCATTAAACTTTCCCTGTTAAAATAATAAAAATATTCACTAAAATTTAAAAATATTTCGAATTTGACCATAATCCTCCCCACTACCCTGCCACGATCACAATTAATTAGACCAAGACATTCATTAGAAGACAAGGGAAGGAGGGGAAGTATGTCACAATAAAAAACATGTCTTAGTGGCTATGTCCTTGCTACATAGGAAAAATTTACATATGTTGAGCCATTTGCAGTAATGATTCAACAATGCATGTTTTGAGTTCCATGTTAAGGAATAGGCTGAACATACCCTCGTTTGGTTCATTGATAATTAAGCTCCCACATTTTTTCGATATGGTGAAATAATTAATCACTTACTCACTCACTCATATATATATATCTATATATATATATATATATATATATATATATATATATATATATATATTATTTAATTAATCAATTAATTAATTAATTAATGTGATATCTATATTACTTAAAACAAATCTATATTATTAATTATCATATGTTTAAAAAAAAAATAGTTGAAGTTAAACTATTTTTAAAAATTAATATTTTAAAGAAAACTATTTTTATCGTAATAATTAAAACCTGAGTATTAAGATTATGTATATTACACCAGAAATCATATCTTAACAAATGCTTATTAAATCTGAGCAAATTCCACTGAAAAATATACTAAAAAACTGCAAAATATATAACAAGTAGATAAAATAAGACAAAACTCTAGATTATGGAAAGTTCCTATTCAAAACTTGTGATTTCAACCCATGCCTGAGATTTAAACAAATTCTAAGAAAAAATATACCAAAACACTCCAAATAAATAAAATAAAGAAATTAAAATATTTATCAATTAATTAAATTGAATATAAAATAAATAAGGAAATTAAGATATTTACCAAATAATTGAATTGAATATAAAATACACAATAATAAAAAATAAAACAACTAAAACTATATAAAGATTTACTTTAATGTCGAATTTTAAAACGCTATATTGCAAAATACAAACTTCCCAATAGTATTATACACAAAATATCAGAGGCAATTTACATATCTAAAACTAAAAATGGGCAGGTAAGGTGCTAAGAATAACGGATAGCCGTCAAGAAAAGCTTTTTTCATAAAGCTACACGTTAAATCCCATCGAATAAATTACAAAAAAGAAGCCAAAATACGCTCAGACTCCTTCAGCATCTTTATACGCTTTGGCTCGTACCACGTTCAACATTTGATATTTTCTTGACTTTTTTGAGAGAGTGGGATACTTTTTTGACATTCAAACCATCCCGCTTTTTCCAAACAAATCATGCCATAGTCTCACATGAGCTCTATTCAAATTTGGCCCTACTATCACATGAGATTTATTCAATTTCGACGATATTAACAAAGCCTTACTATTCCCACTCGTTGAAACTAGCATAATAGTAATTATGGCGGTAGCTCCATCATCTGCATTTAAAGGGAGGCGCAATCTCATTGTTTCATAGCCAGGTTGGTTTCTTATTCCTACTTATTTAGCTCTTTGCTGCTGTAATAATAGAAGCAACAATTCTATGTGACTAAGGTGTTCCCTGCGAAGCATTTACTCCATAATAATGCCAGGGTTGAACAGAGGATTTCTTCATGAGAACAAAGAATGTGGGCTTCTCTGTTGGACGCTCCATAATAATGTCATGGTTGAACAGAGGATTTCTTCATGGGAACAAGGAATGCGGGTTTCTTTTGGATCAAAAGTCAGCTATTTTCATTTCTCTCTAACAGCTCATGGATTATTCTCTTTTCATTTTTTTTTTAAGTTTTGAAAAAAATCGTTGGGCTACACCCCCTTGATTTTTGTTTTGTGCTTTTATCCTATTATGTCATTCTCTTGGAGACCTAGTCTATTCCAAATAAGACAATGTATTGAATATTAAATTTGACCACTATCCATCATAATTTGATTTGTTGTTCCATAGTTTTTTAATTTGTATTTCAGATTTTGAAAATTTGTTTTCATGGCCTATTTCCTTGTTTTCCAATCTAAGTTTATAAGATTATATGAACAAGGAAAGTGGAGAAATATTAAAATGTAGCCTTTTGTGGTTACTCAATTTTTTTTTAAAGAAATGGTTTTAGTTCTGTTTATGAAATCAATTTTTGTTTCCAATTATTTAGTTTTATTAAAAAAAAAAAAAAATTAGACTAAGTTATTCTTCATCCCCTGAAACTATATACATTTTTGTATGCTTTACAACCAATTTACCTTTTGTTCAAAGCTATGACAATTAAACGGTATTCATTCCATCAAAATCATCAAGAATTGCACTCATGTCCTCGTCCGTTAGCACATTCACTGCAAGTGCCCCCAACTTGTTTTTGAACCACAACCCAACCCACAATCTTTTCAAATATAACTGCATTGAATTAAATCGATTAATGTAGAGAAGCCTAGGTGATAACTGCCCAAGGGTTTGACATTTCATTTTCCATATAAAGTAGCCGCTTGAACGTGTTGGGCCTTTACAATCCCACTTCACCTATCTCCTTGGATTTTGGTCGTATGACTGGCCTTATTAGATCTCCAGTGTCGAATCACTGTATAAATCACTTACTCATTATGTCGAGGTATAATTAGTTTTTGGAGCACCTTTTCAGGTATTCAAGCTATGGACTGTCATGTTGTATTAAGGGTTTCATTTATTGTTAGCATTTCATTTTGCAACCTATGTTCGAGGCAAACAAAGTGGAATTAGTTTATAGTATTCATCAAGAATGTTGATGGTCTCTCGAATCTTTGGAATTTTTGTTTGTCGATATAATTTCCACTAACTCACTTTATCTCTTATTATGGAAATTTATTTTTTAATGGCCCATGGGAACCCATTTTAGTTAGGTCTGCATATATACTGAAGCTTCCCTATATAGTATTTTCTCTTCTTTATGCTTCCACTATTCATAATAAACAACATTGTTTCAAGATAATAGAGTGAGGAATTTTAAATGTTATAATATATTTACAAATAATATAGGAAGGCATATGGAATGCTACTATATAACTTAATGGGTACAAAGAGGGCATGGTGATAGATTTTCCAGTACCAAGTGGAAGCTACTCAGTTGTTCCATGAGTTTCCAGAAAACACTGAATGCTAAAGTCTATTAGGTACTTATAGCTTTTTTAAAAAATCTTCTCATGGAAAAAATTGTAATGGAAGCTACCCAGTTGTTGCATGAGTTTTAATCTCTTAGTGGAAAAAAAATATTGTGATTTCTATTCTAAAAAAAGAATGGAAATCACATCTGTAATAAAAGAATAGAAATCACTAGCCTAATGAGCTAAGGTCGTTGAGAGTAAATAGAGTAATATTTTCCCATGAATACATGTGGATAAAAAAATATATCACAAAAATCCCACCCTACAGTTCACTCTAGAAACTTTCCTCCCAAAATAGACCCTCATAATATAAATCTCATGGCATTCCTAAGATATAAGGATTACTTGTTATAATTATAAAATGAAAAACAATGAGAATGAATCATCAAAACTAGACATCAAATCAAAAAGTACAATATCGTGACTATATCAGGGTTCTACATATAAAGTCTTCCAAAATAGTTCATCCAGCTTTAACTTGTTGGCTTTGTTTGAAGAACCAACATATTGTTTCACGAGTAAACCAAAAAATGATATTGTCTCAAACATGTGATGGCTCTTTTGACTAATTTACTAAATTTGTATCTTCCCTTTCATCGATTGAATAATCAAGGAATAATCCTATATATATTCAAACTCGCTCCTTTTCCCACTACAATCTCTAATAAGACAAGGGCCATCATTTCAGTATAATAGTTTTTTTCCTAATATCTATATACTAGAGTATCTATATTTGAAAGAAAAAATCCAAATAAAGGAGGTCGACACTTACAAATTTGTGTAAAACTTAAAATGAAAAGCATGAAAAATGCAAAAACGTCATCAAATTTTCATTTGACAGGCAAGGAGAATTTGAAATTCCAGGCCTGTTGGCGACTCTCATAGGTGGAGGCTGTACCAACAAGAATGATGAAATGTAATTGGTCAATTCCACATTCGAAAGAACTACTAACTGCGGTACCGTAACAACATGTCATAGAAAAATAAATTTCTATATAAATCCAAAGACAGAAACAACGTGGAAAGAATTGCTAACTACGGTACTGAAACAGTTTGTCATATAAAAATAAATTTCTATATAAACCTAAAGACAAAGACAACGTGGAAAATTCTATCAACAGAACAAAAACCATGCCATAGAAAAAACCCATTCGCTCTAAAATCACTTACCAAAATTATATTACCGTTGATCCAAAAAGTACGAAAAGCATATCGGCAGAAAATTGAAGAGCTTAAAAGACTTTAGAAATGTAGTATTCTTGCCTCCTTTTGTATTCAACTTCCTGGAAGACAATGTACAGGTGAATGTATTTGCCATATTGCCTTCTGCCATATTACATACAAAATATTGTAATAAATTAAATAAAACTAACATGTCAACATATAATTGGCGAGAAGGGCGATGGAGAAGCTTTCTAATTGGGTGGGGTGAACAATGTTTTCCCACCCAATTAGATAAAGAAAACGCCTCCAACGTAATTAGTAAGATTTCTAAACAAAATTAATTTCATTCCCAACTACCATTCTAGAGAACACAGGCTTGCAAGTAGAGACGTCTCGAAAAAAAGAGGAAATATAATGATTTTTAATATTATTGAGCCTTTGAAATGTTGGTTGTATAGCATTGTTTCTCGTCAATCTTGTGCATGGCATCATGATGATGTTCACAACGTTCACGGAATTGAATATGGAGTAGAGTTGCAGTGCTTCCAGGAAGTGGTCTACCAAAGTGGTAATTATTTAAGTGTTTTTCTTCTTTTTTTAATAATAATCGAGAATAGTTATTATATAAGAAGGCACATAGTGAAAGCTTAATCTAGATACATGATTTACATAAGCAAGTTGAAACTAGTGGATATGGTTGAGATGGAGTATGTATCAACAACAATCTAAAAATTCTGACCTAGAAGCTTTTGAACAAAATGCTACAATATCTAGAGTATTCCACTTGTAAATTCACCAATACTAACCTAAAAAAAACCAAAATTTACAAAGCGTCAAAATGTTACACTAAACCATGAGGAATTATTCATCCACTATGATGTCCAAGTCTCCTTATTAACCATTAAGGAAGGGGGACATAGCCCTTTTTCCCCTGCCACCAAAGTTCACCTTGATTTAGCCTTGACCCCAAATTATCCATGTGATTAGCCTTGGAGTTGTTTGATATGAGAACATGGAGACATTTCTTCTTAGGGATAGACTGATACAACCTATAAATCTACTTGAAAATATGACTTAAATTTGTATTTGAGAGGAGAGATACTGAATATAAATGGTGAATTATATTCAAGGAATCGCCAAAAACAATCACCTCTTGAATTACTAGATTCACAATTTGTTTGAAATCATGATATAAGGGATATGCTTCAGAAATATTGTTGGAAGTGTGACCTAAACCCTAAGCATACCTACGCTTTTCTTGATTCTCGGGGCAAAAAATTACCCCAGGCTTTGGCCACCCCTAATTAACTCTTCTTATTATATTCTCCTATAATTAAATAATTATTTTACTTTATTTAATTAATTAAAAAAGTCTTCTATAACTAAATAAATACAATTTTGATTTATTTATTCACTTTCTAAATTCATTTCTTCTTTAAAAAAAAAAATCTTTATTTCATTTATCTTTATCTTTTCATGCAACAAAATTTGATGATTTCTAATTTTCTAGTCCACTTCCACCTCTTAAGTGCAACTCATTTTGAGTTTTTTAATTATACAATCGGTTAACTATATCATATAATTAGTAACCTTTTTTAAATCAAATCTTCTCATCAAATCTTATCCGTTGATCTTTAATTTGTTGCATGCAACTATTGATTAACCCTTTATAAACCTATAAATACAATCCTTGTCTCACTATCTAGAGCAGACATATTGCATAATAAAGCTATTTCTTAAAAACTTTGTAACCAAATAATTTTAAGCTATTTTCAAGCAGGTTGAATCATCTACATACTTATTTTTTTAAGCATTCAAAATGGATCACAATTATATGAATAGAAAAGTATTATATTACTTAGATTTGATTTTCTCAATTGTTCACTTATAACTTCAGTGTTAATTCAAGTAATTAAATTGTATTTGATTTGTATTGTAATTTCATTTAATATTTGATTGACTTTATTCCCAATCACATTCTAGCACGCCCTCATACCCACACCCTTTATTTAATAAATTTATGAAGTTTTTTCATGATTTAACATTACGTATTTCAATACGTGTTGACTTTTACAATGCAACTATTCAACTTTCACAGTTTTTGGATCTTGCATTTAGTTTTTCATTTTTATCATTTATCATGCGAGATTTAAGAAATTTTTTTTTTTTTAAAGATTTGATTAAGATATTTTATTTTCTAACCCTTTAACACTCATTTGTGCTTTTTTTGGGGATTTTTTGTTGTTTTATGTTTTTTAGGTTTTCAACGTTCATCTACAATGGCACGATTATGTTCGGTGTGGGTATGCTTCTATTAGGTAGTACGACACATTTGTAAAATAAAAGTGCACTTTTGTTTTTCATTTTGCACTTTTGTTTATTGTTTATATGTTTTTGTTCTAGATTTCTTCTACATTTATTTGGATTTGTTTTTGCGCTAATCACTTAATCTATGTTGGCACTCACAAATTTGTGAAGCATTTGGATTTGTTTTTAGCCAACCACTTAATCTATGTTGGAACTCACAAATTTGTGAAGCATTTAGTGATCATTGGTATAAATATTTGACATAAATGGTGTAGGAAAAACAATTATATATATATATATATATATATATATATATATATATATATATTATAGACAACATTTAATTTAGTGTTTTAAAAAGAATTTTTTCTACTATGTTTTACATCGCTTGCAAATCATTGTAAATCTCAAAATTGTTGTGTGTATCCTCTTCTCTCGCATACTTGTGCCATCTCAAGTGTAAGATAAATACACATTCTCTTTTATTTTTAGTAGGAGGCTTTCTTGGGAATTTCATCACCATAAGGTTTGACCTCAACCAAGTTTCTTGCTGGGGTATAAAATTGCACTACTACATATAGGAATAAATTTCGACAAAATTGTATCACAATACAGCTAAAATTGTTCATGGCATCGAAAATTACAAGAATAATATCAATTTTATTTCTATTTTTATTTTGTCTAATCCCCCCATGTTTGTCGGTATTGTGATGAACTATCTTAAAGTCATCATTCTTGTGACAGTTTTCCATGTTCATTGCAATACCGACGAAAAGACTAATTCATTGTAGTTACGACGAGTGAAATTCTACCCCTTGAGTTATTGAATTGATTGGTACCTTTTTTTACTAAGCAACCTTGACTTGGTCAACAGATGTCAAAATTCCAATGGTACATAAATTTATAAATATGTTGCATTTAAGAGATGTTGCAACATTTTTTCTATAACTACAACAAATCTAAAAGGTTATAAAGTCTTCTTGTTGAGTGATTTTTTTTTTTCAATTGCATTACAAAAATATAATAGATCTAGTACACCACTCAAGTTTATAACATAATCATCACATATTTTTTTTGTGGGGAATAATGTCAAAAATCATTAGTATGGAAAAGATTCAAGGGGATGATGGGAGATGTTATTACCCTTGCACTAATGCAGGAGCTTACGCATTGAAAGAGTTTTAAAATAAACAACTAAAATACATTGAAGGAGACATGGGCACATTGAAGGGATACCAAAGGAATATCACCCCTTGGTAAACTATATATTCATTATGTATTAATCGTATTTGTAAAATTTATATTTTTATAATATTTGTTATGTACACTACATTGAATTCATATTATAAATCAACATCTACACTGAAATCAATGCATTTAGTGCAACCAATCAAATAAGATTAGAAATCAACATCTACAATGAAATCAATGCACCCAGTGCAAGTAATCAAATGATTAGGGGAACATTCTTGGGTAAGGACCATCTCTCAATCAAATTATTAGGGGAATAGTCTTGTGTTAGGACCACACACATTGGTAGGGAAACTTAGCTTGAAAACTATGAGGGATTTTTCAAATTTAATCTTGTGCCCCCAAGATGTCCCCATATGTGTAGTAATCCAACAAACACAAGAAAAAAAAATGAGGAGGATAGATCTGTCCATATGCTTCCAATGCAACCTCATGCTTGACTCCTATTTTAGAACATGAGGGATTCACTGAATGAACATCTGACATAGCACATGCCTTCATCGCATACTAAACAATACCCTTAATTTGACTACATATTGGAAAATACCTATAAAAATCACTTTCTTTAACCTCCTACCAATACAAACCCAATACACCTTACCAATTTAAAAAACTGCTATTTTCACTAGATATTGTAGGTATCCATTTTTTTCATTAACATTTTTAATACCCCTTTATATTTTTTTCTTTAAATTTGAGCTCTATTTTTTATACACAACATATAAAAACCATTTACCCCCTATTATATTCTCAATATATTATGTCATTTTTTCCTCAATATATATCCCTCAATATGAATGCATGTGGTATCGTATTGCTCCCCTAGAGAAGCCTCCATGTGTTAGAGAAGCTTTTTGACAAATATCCTATACGATAATTTTGACACTCTATAATGGTCTCTTATTTCATTTGTAGCAACCTTGAAGAGTTGACTCTCCAATCCTATTCCAAGGCTCTATGCCTTAGTTAATTTTTGGTTTTCTATTTAAAAAATAATGTCTAGGTATATTTTATTAGTTCTTATTTTTAGTGGTTATTGTTACTCAAAGGTACGAAGTGAAACTTTAATGGTGCTCCAAATGAATCTTAAGTAATCCAAAAGTGCCAACTATAAGATAGATGCAAGTTCTTCAATTTGATACACACTATGTAAGGAAGGACAATAGAGATAGAGTTTCCTTTTCCAATCAATTAAATAAACCTCACACTCTCTCAATGGTTATTCCAATTCATTCAACTGATCAAACCAAATGTAATTTATACTTTTCTCATCCAATCCAATATTACCAACAAAATTTGAAAGACACAAGCACTCAAGAGAAAGAAACCAATTTTTGATGTAATGACTTGTGACGATTTAACTATCTAATAAAGCAAACAAGGACACACAAACAATTGGAAAAAAAAATTAGGTTTCCAAAACAATGAGAGAGGCCAAGAAGCCAATCCCTCAATGTTACTGTTGACGCTGGAATCAACACTTGGACTGCATCAAGCGCCTGACTAGACACATCGGCAATTTAATGATTTTTTTTATGAGATTGGTAGGTGGTTTAAACTCTCATCCACTAAAAAGAGATTTCAGTCAAATCCATAGTTTTACTAATGAGGGTATTGGAGCCTGATGTGGTACCAAAGGGTGAGTTTGTAGCATATGAGGAGAATAAAATGTAAAATGAGAGAAGAAACAATAGGTCTGCAAAGCAAAAATCTACTGAATTTTGTAGAAATTAACACAAGTAGCAGTTCAACAATATTTCATCAAGAGAAAGCTATTTCTAGTCTTACAATATTCTCACTGAAATATTATAAAAGATAACTGTCATGAGTGATGCTCTTCCCACTGTTATTATGTATATTTTACCAAGAAGGCTCATTGTGTGAGACTAACAACAATTGATAAAACACATGAACATGTCAAGAGACTAATAAAAACTCATAACAGCATGAGGAATTGCAAACTGCAACTGAAGATAATAAGATATGGAAACACAAGTGGAAATTGACAATACACACACCATATTGGTAATAAGTCCTCATAATTTTTTGTCCATTTCATTCACTAAAAATACTACTGATCATATGAGTCAAGATTCTAAAACCACGAACCCTTACTTCATAGCAGTTTGTCACATATATACAAAAACATAAAACAGTCATCCCCACAAAAGGAGTAAATTTGTTCCTAAAATTTATTACCATCTCGTGCAAGAGATGAGGCTTATCCAAAAACTTTAATACAAAGTGCTATGACATAATCAAAATAAACAACATCAAGACTAAAAATTCGAAGTGGTTGTATGATTTGGCAGTCTATAGGAAGACTCCTCTTCTGTTCTGGTGCAACCAACTCCAGAAAAAGTGTAAAAAACAGTGAAAGTGACGTGTGCTTGTTCCTTGAATGTTGCCTGGTGCCTCACGGAAACGTGTTGGTGCTGAGATTAATGGTAGAAATGTGTTTTAGATAAAATCTGTCGTTGTTCCTTTCCTTTGGCTTCTTGTTTGTCATGATAGGGATGGAGGCGGATTAAAAGAGATAGCGGAGTTTCATTTTATTAGTGGGAGAGATTATTGGATGAGTGGGAGAAGAAAACTCTTTATACATATATCGAAATCACAAATCGGGGTCAGAATGTTTAAACATAAGACACAAGTGGGAGGGAATGTGATTTGTGATGGGGGTAATGAGGTGGCAAAGAGGTGGGGCCCAGACAATACCGCAAATTGCAAATCAGGAGTTTTATTATGAGACACGAGAGGTAAAGGTTAAAACTTGCAAAGTGCGATGTGCGAGGAGAACGGAGATGACGTGACATGACATACGGTGGGGCCCATTTAATAACGCAAGTCGCAAATCAGGAGTTTTGTTATGAGGGACGAGAGGTAAATTTTAAAACTTGCGAAGTACGATGTGCAATGAACAAAGGGTGATGTGGCAAGACGGAGATGGGGCCCATTTAATACCGTAAATCGCAAATCGAGAGTTTTGTTATTAAACACAGGAGGTAAAGGTTAAAACTTGTGAAGTGCGATGTGCGATGAGAACGGAGTTGACATGACATGACAGACGGTGGGGCCTATTTAATACCGCAAATCACAAAGCAGGAGTTTTTTTATTAGACACGGGAGGTAAGTGTTAAAACTTGCGAAGTGCGATGTGCGATGAACAAAGGGTGACATGGCAAGACGGAGATGGGGCCCATTTAATACCGCAAATCGCAAATCGAGAGTTTTGTTATTAGACACGGGAGGTAAGTGTTAAAACTTGTGAAGTGAGATGTGCGATGAACACTTAATATCTCAATCGGGGGTTTTGTAGGAGACGACAATTGTAACATGAATTAAAGTTAAAACTACAATAAGTTGATTGCAATGAAAGGGTAAGGGCTTCACCATGATTAAGTGCGGTAAGTTATATCATATAATATATGATATTAAAAAGGTTTTATGTGGTGCAGGTAGAGCTGTTTTTTAACAATAAAAAATGGATTTTAATAGTTAAAAAGAGGTTTCGAAAGAAATGAAACGTTGGAATTTGGGTTTTTAGAAAAATGAAAGGTAAAAAGAGGGAAAATGAAATGAATTAAGGTAGAAATGAAATTTTCTCACCACTACACTTTAACAATGACACTTTCATCTTACAACCGAATTGAAAAGGAAGATTGATTCCTTGGAGAATGATGACCAAACTTTGAAAATATTTGAAAAATTGCAGTGCTAATAATTACGACAATGAAAAACACCCAAACCAAAAACACGAAATCCAATGAACACACTTTATTTTCCTTAAAATTTCTCAAACAAACAAGAAATAAGTATCTCAATGGAGGTGTTTGTGAGTATAATTATTCAGATATTTTTCTTTCGAATCCATCACTTAAATATTTTAGATTCTTTACGTGTTTTGAACCATGTTTCGAATCATCCTTAAGATGAACCACATTAGCATGTTAAAAACACTTCGACAATCTAAAATATTTATGTGATGGATCTAGAAGACATATCTCTGAAGAAATAATTACTCATAAAATAACTAGATCAAGCTTCAGACACTCAAGATCTATTTGGATCACCTATCACCAAACAACTCGCTCAAGCATCCAAACCAAAAAATGAAATTCAAGCAAAGTAATGGGGACCCAATTCAAACCAAAATGATTAGATATGATGATGGAAAGGATTTCTAAGTCTGATTTAAGAGAAGTATGTCTCTCTTGCAAATATCTCCCTTAAAATTTTGGGAAAAATAATGAAATGTTGAAAATAAAATCACTCACAAACTACATAAAACACACATAACAAACCAGAGACAAAACATTGGTGGAAAAGGTTTGAGCCTTACGGCTTCCTCACATATTCTCTCATTATTAAAAGAATGTAATAATACAATTAAATAGATGAGGATATTGTGTCTCAAGATAGTGTGTTCTATCTTGGAAACTTTGGTTGAGACAATTTCTCAACCATACACCAATCTAGGAGCTACCTAAACTAACTCCTAACTTAGAGGAACAACCCAATCTAGAGAGTTAGGCATAAATTCCTAAATTTTAATATTTAATTTATTTTGGATTTATAATTGTTTATGAGAGAGGCTAACATGAAATAGTGAATATATTGTTACTATTTAAAATACTTTATGAAATTAGATTTCAAAAATCAATTACAACTAATTTTTTGATTTGCTAAAAAAAGTGCTTTTTGTTTTGTTTTGTTTCGGAACAAAGATGTGTTTCTTACTAAAAATTTCCATAATGTTTAATAGTAATGCACACTGATTAAGATAACTTATCAGTGTGATAACAATTTTTAATGCACCGATATGATATTTTTTTTTTCAAAATCTCGGAAACCAGTGCGGTTATTATTTAAACACAATGGTGAAATTAGTTTTACAAGAGCACCGATATGCTTTAAAAGTTATCTAAATTTTTATTTTCACATAAAATGACACATTCATCTCAAATTATCCTTTAGGATGTATCCACATGTGTTACAATTGTTCATAGTATACATTTTCTGCTTAAAGTGACCTTCTTCTTAAAAAATGGTTTGAAAACTATATTGAAATTCATATTGTGGTATAGTTCTCGAAATTAATTTTAGGTATGTAAAAAAAAAATTATTACTGATTTTGCTCAAATGCAGGGAGAAAATATCATAATATCAAATGGCCAATTCTTCAAATTCTAGCTCGTTACATATTGCTCAAAGTCCTTCATGGAGTTCTCCCTTTCCATCTCTAGTAAGATCAGATTTTATTTATATTTTGATTATCTAATTGATTTTTTTTAAATCCTTGTCAATTTGAATAAAAATGTATCCAAATTTGCATGATCCTAATTCATAATTGAGTTTAGATGTATAAAATATTACACTAGTTCAAAAATGTCACAAGCTCTTATAAGGAGCAACATACCACAAGAAATTAGTAGATGAAAATGGATAGTCGCTTTATCCTGCCAATTGTAACATGCCATCTTTTAGTCGCAAGCCTGGGTCGATGAAGGTAATAATTGTTTGGTATAATGTAATTTCAACAAACCAATTTAATTGTGCTTACTAATATAATTGATGTACTAATATTTAATAATTTTTGAAATTAGGATTCTAGTGATGATGAGCGACCCACCTACCATCTTCTAATGCACCCCACTACAATGTCAAATTGAGAGAAGGTTGCATTAAGAGAAAAACTTGAAGAGGAAGCATACCAAGAATGGTTGAATCAACCACCTATTCAATTTATACACATTAACTATTCACACTAAACTTCCAAATTTATACACATTAACTATTCACACTAAATTTCATAATGTATATTTTGATATAATACATACTATATATGTTGGTTTGATTTCATCAATGAATTCAAAAATTGAAGCCATCAACAAATTCCTTTTTTACAATTAATAAGTGACACAATTGTGGGTCACATTGTACGAACATAAGAGGAGGAAATGGCACAATGATAGGAAATAATTCAGATGGTTGAATGATAGAAGCATGCCTTATCCTGACCAGTTAAAAGAAAATATTCCAATGATATGCCCCAACAATTGGGTTGTTAACCAATTCAGAGAGAAATACGGTGCATCTAGTCGTTACCCGCATGTTGAAGAGGATGTGCTAAACATATGGATTGGGTGCAACAACTTGGCAATAGTCTCTTTCTGTACATTTTTAACTTAATAATGCACCTTTGAATTGTAACATATATATTTTATATTTTAATTATGTTCGGGTTATTACACACATGCCAATGTGATTGTTCACCTTTTTATAGGTTCATTTGTTCCCATCTATGTGGGAATATGGAAATAATTTTCGAATAGAGGATTTCGATGATGGAAACATGACACAAGGCTATGGAGTGGAAGTTGAGTTTGACCAACCTAATTGTGCTAGCTATCGTGATCAAAACCTAATAAAGGGGACGTTAGGTTTCATTGGAAAGATACAAGAGATCATTGAAATGGAATTCTCTTTGTTCCAATGTGTTATTTTTAGGTGCAAGTGGTGGGAAACCTTTGATCAAAATAATTTAAAGGAAGATCACGATAGTGGGTTGATATGTATCAATTGTAGAAAGATGTGGCATGAAGCTAGGGAGCCTTATGTTTTCAACAAACACTGCAACTAGGTGTTTTTTTACCCAAATGTGTTGGATATGGATTGGTGGTTTGTACTAAGACACAACCATAGATTAAAACATATTTTTGAGAAAAAATGGTGATATCATGCCAAGCAAGGAAGATACTAAAGATGATGACGACATAAAGTGTTATGTAGTTGTGTTAGTTCTTTATTTATATTATTGTTGTATAAGTTTTGTTTTATTTATTTTGTTAATTATATTTTTTTTTATTCATCGTGTTGGAAATTTATATAATTGGTAAGTTTCACAAACATTTTTACAATTTTTTTCTTTTTTTCTCCAATGGAAATGTTTTTACGCTTAAAACTAAGTACTTCCAGTTGTGTAATTTATAATTTAAAAATTAAAATTTTAACATATTTGTTTAATTTGGATTTTATGATCATTTGGTTTTCAACTTATTTGTTTGTTAGTTTACATACTTTTATCATTGCTTTTGGAAATATTTAAATTATGCCCCCAACGTTGAATAAAACCACAATTAATGAAGTAATTTAAATTTTTGATAACAATAAACTTACGAAATAATGACAAAAACAACAAATATAGGAAGATTTGCATCCATAAAATTTTAGGGCCAATAGAATTATTATGATTAGAGATCATAAATTTTTTTTATAATAACAATTTTTAGGGTAGAAAAGTGTGATAAGAGTCTATTCAAAAAGAGTAAATAGTACAATGAAAAATAAAATTTATTCATATGTAATTGTTTTTTGAAAAATAATTTAGTTAGAATGAATGTATGAACTATATATACAATAGAAAAATATTTATGGTAATTTTACAATTATAGTTTCAACTATATTAAACTATGTAATTTATAAAAATATCTTTGAATTTTTTATTTAAACTAAGTATTTTTGCATGTAATTTCATATATAAAATCTTGATATACATTCACTAATATATAATCTATAATAAATGTATATCATTTCATAAAAATAAACATCTTGATGATAACCATCTAAAAAACATAAACATAATCTAAAATACACATTCAAATTCACTAACATCATCTAATTATAAGCAGATATAAATATCATTAACTATCACACAAATCTAATAATTTAACAAGGCATCATCATCGTGATCACATCTAACTGTTAACACATAAAAATCGTACACAGATTTGTACAACATAGATGGCGCCCAAAGCTGTCCAACAGAGTATAGATGTGAAGACTTTCTAGTTGAAGACATCATGAAAAATTAATCTGACATGTACAAATCAAGGACAACCGATTTCGAGTCGACCTAGAGATATGAAACCCCAAATAATTCCTCTTATCTCTCTCGGTCCGTTAATGAGAAAATGATTTATGACTTATGACCTAACATGAATATTTCTTGTATGATTGTAATACTTAGTCACTAGTCATCATAACGAGCATGGGACATGCATGCCTCATATAGACACTTTTTATCAGCATTTCATCAACGCATTGTTATCTTTCATCCTCGGTCAAGGTTTTTCCCTACTCATTCCACAACAAGTTATTTTCTCTCTCAAGAAGTTGATCAGACTCTCAATTAGAATAGAAAAATGTGATGTATTTCGACTATATGATTTCTCTTAACCTCATACATTAGGGGGAATTGTTAACACGGAAAAATCGTACACACATTTGTACAACCCGAATGGTGCCCAATTTCTTCCAGCATAACGTACAGGTGAAGAATTTCCAGTTGAATACATCACGAAAAATTAAAATCAAAGTTTTCTAAAGGATTTAAATATAAAATATACCCACGCAGCCTATCTGAAGGCTGAAATTAGTGACCGCACGACTTTCATTCGATAGTTGCGTGGTCAAGAGAAACTCTAAGTCAACAGTTTGGCACCACTCAATAAACTTGGAAGATGGGATTATGTGACATGTACCAACCAAGGACAACCGATTTCGAGTTGACCTAGAGATATTCAACCCCCAAGGGATCCTCTTGTCCTACTCATACATCATTTTCTTGTTAATGGACCAAGAAAGGGAAGAGGAATTCAAAATTCTATATAAAAAAAAACCAATGGAAAACCAAAAACAAAAAGAAGTAGAGCATTGTTATGTTGGAAAAATTTCTCCTCAGCAATCCAGTATTCTAGTGGGAAGGTGATTTCACTATTGAGAGATTATTCATACTTCTTTGAAAGAGAGATGGGAAGATGATGTCACCATTGAGAGAGTCTTCATACTTCTTTGAGAGAGAGGAGAAGCTTGCAAAGAGAGTGAGTAAAGGAACCTCCTTGTTGAGGATTTTGAGCACCATTGCTCAAAGAATTCTCTCTAATTATTTAGTATTCATCTACTGTATTCATATTCTACTTTCAAGAGTCAATAAAGGGATCCCTTTTCCATTACTTTGTTGACTTGTTTTCTTCATCAAACATTGTTTGTGTGTTTTTTTTCTATCTTAGTTCGTGTTTATGTATGCATTTTTTTCACCATTTAAAATGCTTTGTTCACTCATTTTTGTCCATTAATAACAACCAATTCTATATGTGATTTATTTGCAGGGAACAACCAACTAGTAAGAAGGTGTCTTTTGGTACCCCATAGCAACAAAAACACCAACACACTAATAATTTCCCATGCTAATTATATTGTTTTTTATTCGTCTTGTTGACATTTTATATGATTGATGAGATATTAAATTTAAATTTAAATTGGTAAGAATTGCTAAGAATATTAAATTTAAATTGGTTGAAACTCCCATAGCTTTAGTGATAAATTAAATTTTATTAAAATATAATTTTTTATGTTATATTAAATCTAAATTAATTATAAAAAATTCCAACTTAAAGTTTTTTAAATTTAACAATAGATTGAATTTTATAAATAAGCTTACAAGATTATTTTATAGTTTTTAAATAAATAAATTTTATTTTTTTAACAAAGTCGGTTAGTGTGATATCTATTCAAAAAATAAAAGGAGCAAGCTCCCATTACAAGGAGGGTTTAAATAGGAGCAGGCTTAAGGAGATAAGAGCGGGAGCGCAATCCCTGTTATCTAAAGCCATGTTGCCAAAATTTCCCAAATTTCCTACTACGTTTTCGGCATACTACCTTACAAATTGAAAAATCAGAGAGACACATTTACATAACATAATGGAAAAGGATTATTATATGCTGAGTGAAGATCCTTATTTGCATTATAAGATCTACTATATATTGATTATACCATTTGTTGTTGTGTTATGCCCTTGTTGTGCCCTTGTTGTTCCTTTATTGTACCCTTGTTGTGCCCTTGTTTTTCCTTTGTTGTGCCCTTTTTGTGCCCTTATTGTGCCCTTTTTTAGCCCTTTCTTTAATTGCTTGATGATTAGAGCATTTGCAAGTAGCAACTATTTCTTCCTTCTCTATGACTAGGTGAAGGATTGTGCCAAGATTGCATAGTTGTGCTGCTGATTGGAGGATCTCGCACCTCTTGAGGAGAACAACTCTAAATTCAAAAAAATCAAGGATGACAGTGAGGGAGGCTTTGGAAAGATATCTGCAGGGCTACGCAGAGGGACAACTTAGCTGAGAGATGTGTTGTTGAGTGTCGCTATGCTCTATTGAGTGTCGAGAGTTCTTTGGGTCCACAGGAGTGTGAAGTGTTGAAGAGGAATATATGGATTGATACTAACTGATTTGATCTGAGATTTGGAGGGGAACTAATGAAACATAGAGAGCATCATAGGACAGAACAGATAGCACAAAAGAGAGATGACTGGCGATGAACAAAGAGGAGGAGATCGGAAAGGGAGAGAGCTTCCAGGCAGCAAGGCACGAGGGGGGAGAAATGAATGAGGGGAAGGGAAAGTGAAGTGGAATAGAGGAAGCACATAGCTTGATGATCGCAAGAAAACGAGGCCAAGGGACACGAAGGCAAAGTCCAAGTCTAAGGAATCTCTGGGCATGAGCGCGATCATGGATTTCGGGTGAATTGAGGAGGGTAGCGCAATGGTTATTATATAAATACATGGAGCCCATCGATTGGAGAGTCATGGGAAAGAGGAGAGCTGAGAGTAGAATCCAAGAATTATCGATTTGGATCTTGTTCATGCAATAAAATATTCAGTTTCCAAGCTTGTTAAGGGTATCACTGATTTTGAGAGAGATTCCTTCCTGCATGCTTGATTTCTGATATATTTTCTTAATCATGGGATTATTATTTTGACAAGATCTCTGTCAATACTAGATTGTACCATTGTTTTATCAACTGCCTTGTTTTCCTGATTGTCTGCGCTTTTATTATTATCCCTTAAGATGTGATAATAGGTAATTTTCCCAATTAGCTTTTCATATTTCTTTATACTTTCTAGAATATAGCGCAGGACGGCATTTTTTAAACTATTGCGATTGACCATTGCCTGTATAATGATCGATGATTCTCCAAATATTATTGGGTTCATTATCCTTCTTTCTTTTAATATTTTGACCCCAAGGAGAAGCGCATAAGATTCCACTCTGTTGTTAGACATGGTGCCTAATCCCCAATCATACGATATGGTGTTTCTCTTATCGCTTGTGAGTATTTCCTCCATCCCCTGCTTTTCTAGGATTCTTTTTTGAAGCCCCATCGAAGAAGAGGCAGGGTATGTTGATTGAGCTAATCCAATTCTGGAAGTCTTATTCTGTAAGCCTTGTTTTCCACTTTGGTTTTCCCTTTTTGGGCATGGGAATTGTTGCAAAATTGGATCTACTACTTGCAAACCTTGCCCACTCTCGTTCTTCTACTTGAAGTTGCACCCAATCAATTCCTTTAGTTCCTTTAGCAAAATAGAATTCATAGACTTGCCCCCATGTTTCAAATATTACCATTTCCACTGTTGAATTTTTATTCCTGAAAATATTGTTGTTTCTAGCTAACCAGATCTTCCAACATAAAAATGAGGGAATGTTGGTCCAATACCTTTGCACAGTGCCTTTAATTTTGAGAGAGTAAGGATAATTATTTTTCCAGTTAGCCAAAAACTCATTGAGTGGGATGGTGTAATTTAGATTTTCTTCTATTGGAGAGGCCACACCCTTCCAACATTATTTGGTGAAGTTACATTATATGAACAAGTGTTGAATGTTTTCCTCCTCCTTTAAACACATTGGGCACTGAGAGGGCCCATAAATTCCTCTTTTTTTTAAGTGTTCTGCAGTGAGGATTTTTCTATTTAGAAGCGTCCAGATGAATATTTTAATTTTAGGTAAGCTTTCAACTTTCCAAGCAAGTTTCCATAGGTTCCAATCTTTTTGCCCTTGTTGTTCTTGAAGCACTACATATCCTGATTTGATGGTATATTCCCCTCATGTAGGAATCCAAATGTGTGCATCTTGTTTCCTTTGCTCCAGTGGGGTTGCGCCTTCTAGCAGGGAAGTCAGAATATCCCATTTTTTTTTAATTCTTGTGGTAGATTAGGATTTTTCCATTATTTCCAGATTCCATTAGAGTCCTGTTGTGATATTTCTCCCAAGTTGGAGAGGCCATTTGAAGTCATCCAGTTCCCCAGTCTTAAAATTTCCTGGTTGTTACATAATGTCTCACTTCCCATTATGTTTTCCATCCACAAATTAATATTTTTTCCATTGCCCAGAATTCTTGAAATGTTGTTTTTATCAGTGATAGCACCTTGACAATGAGCTTCCAGATTTGAGTACAAGGTCTAAGAGGTGCATTCCTATCCAAGATGGAGATCCTTGGAGCACTTAAGTATTTTTAATCTAAATCACTCTTCCACCAAATTCTTTCCCCAGTAATGAATCTCCAAGAAATCTTGGATCCAAGTGTCATATTCATCAAACCAAGTATTCTTACATAGAGACCTCCATTCTTATATTGCATCGTTACTTGACTCCATTTGATTAAACTAAATTTCTTGGTTTATGTCTTGCCTCCTTGCCATAGAAATCCTCTGATTATAATTTCTATTTTCTTATGTATGCTTGTAGGGAAAGAGATCATGGAAAACAGATAGAGGGGAATGGAAGAGAGAATGGATTTAATAGGGATGAATCCGCCTGCTTGATTCAACCAAATAAATCCCCAAGACTGGATCTTCTTTTTCATCTTCTCATTGTATTTATTCTAGATCTCTATTTTCATATTTTCCTTAGTAATTGGTAGCCCAATATATTTTAAATGATTCAAGTTGGCTTTGAAAGGAATTTCTAATATTTGAGACATTCTTTGAAGTGTCCGATGAGGAGGGTTCCAACCAAAGATGCAGCTTTTGTCATTGTTCACTAGTCCTCCGGAGACATCCATAAAATTGTCAAGGACTATTTTGAATCTTCTTGTAACTACACAATATGCTCCCCCCATGAGAAGGGTGTCATCCACAAATAGCAAGTGATTTATACTTTTAACCACTTTGCTTATTAACAGACTAGTCAAGGTGTGGTTTCTTCTAAGTGCTTCAACTTTTTTCTCAGAGAATCGGCCATCAAGATATAAAGGAAAGGGTCGGACAAGGGGCAGCATTGTCTTAGTCCCCTATAACTCTAGAAAAATTTGCATGGTCTTCCATTAACTAGAGGAGCGATCCAAGGGCCATTATTGCAAGATTTTATGATGTCGATGAACTTAGCTGAAAAGCCAAATTATATTAGACTGCTGATAGAAAAGACGAATTTACTCTATCAAATGCATTTGCCATGTCCATTTTCAAAATGAATCCATGTTATTTACGCACAATGCTGGACTATAAAGCCTCTTGTACTATAATTATGTTGTCTACTATCTATCTGCAAGGAATGAAGCCATCTTGGTTTTATGTGATTAGAAAGTGGAGAGAAGGGGTTTAATGCAACTTTCCAAGATTTTTGATATTATTTTGTAAGAGGTGTTACAAAGGATATTGGTCGAAATCTACTTAGAGAGAAGGGATGGGCATCTTTTGGAATAAGGACTAGGTGGGTAGAGTTTGTGAATCCTCCCATCTTATTTTTTTTTTAAACATATCTGATAATATTTAGAAAGTATTTTTTTATCAATTTCCAATAGGAGCGATAGAATGAGATGGAGAATCCATCTAGTCCTGGATCCTTATCAAGATGGAGACTCCAAATGGTTTCCATTAACTCTACTTTTGTAACTTCTTTGGTTATCTCATTATTATTTTCCTCATTTATTGTATGTGGGATG
Source organism: Pinus albicaulis (assembly GCA_034641835.2). Classification (NCBI taxonomy): domain Eukaryota; kingdom Viridiplantae; phylum Streptophyta; class Pinopsida; order Pinales; family Pinaceae; genus Pinus; species Pinus albicaulis. The sequence goes on along the minus strand of CM076573.1, from coordinate 744,198,672 downwards.
TGTTTTAAGAATTAATCTGCCTATGCTTGCCCATTTTCTGATGTTAGCATAGATTTGTAATGATTATGCACCTCTTTATTTATATCTTCATGTCCTTTAATCTCAGCGCCTCCCTCTCCTATAATTTTTTCAATGTTATTTCTTATCAATCTGGTTTTTGATGAATTGTGGAATAATGTTATGTTCTTGTCCCCTGCTTGGATCCACAATTGTCTAGACTTTAACCTCCAAACCTCTTCTTCCTTCCTATTATTTTTGTATGTATCCCAATGCAACTATTTATCCCTTATTTGATTTTCTTTTATGTCCTCCATATTCTCCAATTTCTCTTGAGTTTTTGCCAATTATTTTTGTAGCTCCTCATTTTCCTTCGATGGTTCCTTGTAACTTATTTTTGCCCACTGCTTAAGGCTTGTTTTGACACTCAATTTAGTTTCCCATATGAAGTTGGGAGAGCCATTTATTTTATGCTTCCAATATTTTATGATTAACTGCTTTTCCTCTTCATTGTTGTTCCATAATTGGTTATACCTGAATGGGAGAGGCTCGAAGTTTTCAGAGGAGCCCAAAACTAGAGCCACCAGTATATGATCTGCGGCTACTGAGGGAATGATCTTGGAGGCTACCAAAATTTAGTTAGATACTATGTTGTCCTTAATTAAAATTCTATCCAGCCTTTCCTTTATATTATCCTTGCCTACCCTCTTATTATCCCAAGTGTACTTTCCATTTCTGTGGGGATATCGAGTAAATTGTAGCTCTCAATGAGCTCTTCAAGAGTGTCACAATAGGGATCTAGACGGAAATAACCCTCTCTTTTTTCATGAGCATTTAGGACCAGATTTAGATCTCCTCCACGAATGAGATTTTCTTCTTTTTTCGCAAAATCTGATGGTTATTTTCCCTTGTGTCACTTGAGACCAGTTTCTCTCTACCCACTTCTGAACTGTTTTTGGTGATGGCCACAGTCTTATGAACATTCCAACGAGTATTTTTTTTATAATGAGAGGGCATATTTGTTTGGAAGTGTTGGAGGCAGAGTGATCTCTAGGATTCCGTCAATTTTCTTCACAAATTTTGAAACAACAAGGTGTGATCGCAGAGGTCCCATTGAGGAGACCAGAGAGGCAAACAAAATTTCTAATGCGTCATGAGGAGGTTTATTATCGTTTTGAGGTTGCTTATCGATATGAGGAGCATTAGGAAGCGGTTCCCCATCCATATCGGACTCCGAGGGGGCCCATGGCGGCGGAGAGTCAAGGCATAGATTCAAACCAATCTCCAGCAGCCTAGGTTAAGAAGCGTGTGTAACATATCATGAAACATTTTTAAATAAATATTATTGATAATAGTTTATTGATTTCATTTTATTATTTATTAATTTAAAAATTAAATATTAAACAAAGAACAAAAAATATAATTAAAATTTAAAAATACATATTAATTTAAAATTTATATTTTAAATAATAATTACAATTAATAAATATGTTCGATCTAAGACTTTTGTGATCCATAATGTAGATAAAAATGTCTTTCGGATTAATCACATTATTAGGATTTGGTCGACGTTTCAAACCAGCTAATGTGCTTGTCCTAAGGATGAACCACATTAGCTGGTTCGAAACGTTGACCAAATCCTAATAATGTGACTAATCCGAAAGACATTTTTATCTAAATTAATAAATATATATTTTTAATGATGCTTCATTCATAATTATTATTAATAAATAGACTTTAATTTATTAAATTTATAAAATCAAATTAATTGTAATGTTATTTTTATAATTCAATATTTTATGAATAATTTTTTTAATCATAGTTTATTTTTTAGACCAATAAGTGATCTATTTTAATTTTATTATAAATATTTTGAAATTTTTATTTAATGATTACATGTTGCAATATAACCTTTGAAAATTAAAATCAAAGATTAATTAGATGTTGTCTAACTCTTGTATTATAAGTATAGGTCACAACTTTATGATTTCTATGCTTGACTATAACTAGAAAGGTAATTTTGTTTAGAGGTTTGTACAATTTAATTTAATTGTGTGTAAAATTGATTTTGTTTTGTTGTGACTATTTTTTAGACATGTTTTATAAACATTTTTTTTATTTTTTCTATGTTTGCTATGGGTAGAGACTATGTTGCTCGCAACCCTTGTTTGAATAAGAATTTAGTTAGAATGAATATATATGAACTATCTATGCAATAGAAAAATATTTATGGCAATTTTACAATTATATTTTAAACCATATTAAACCTTGTAATTTATAAAAATATCTTTTCATTTTTTATTTAAAGTAAGCCGTTTTACATGTAATTTCACATGTAAAATTATTATTCCCGGATGTGGATGATAGACCAAGCTAATCAGCAGTTTCACTTGGACGCAAGGTGGCAGGGCACCTGTCCTCCCAATGTGAACGCACATGGCCACTCAAACTGGTTTAAATGTTGGAGCGTGGGGCATTTACTTGCCACCCTCTCTCGCCTCCCATCGACGTCCTCTGCCTTAATCACTATCCTCTGCACATTTACTCTAAGATTCTTGCCTTGGCCACCTCCAGTGGCCCTTAAATCCGCTACCCCTACTCCTTCTTCCGCCATTCGACTCTCCATTCAGCTCTGCGTAGACGCACCTGGTGTCTCTGCCAAGCCTTGGCTCCTATGCTCAATTCCTTGCTCCTCTGTTAGCTTTTCTCTGGACCTATGTTCCCCAGTTTCTCCCTCAAATGCTCCTACGATTCAGTAATCGTCTCAGACCCATTACCACTCCTATGCCATGCCCAGATGCCACCGCATGAGATGCCACAGAGCAGGGGGACGTGGTCTTCCCTCCAGACCTCCCACCTATGCCTCTGCGAGCAGGATAGTGAATCTCTCAGTTGACTGGGTGGAGCCAGAAATCCTCGACCCCATCAATATCTCTTCTCGCCTATCTCTCCACCTTCTGGATTCTCCTTCTAAAACCTCTGGCTTTGGCCTCCACCCCAAAAAAATATCCCACAAGTCCACCATCTCTCCCGCTCCTTCCTTCTCCCCCTGCAAGATGGTGGCTTTACCGGTGCAGAGTGCTTCAAGCAACGACAACGACAGTTGGAGCTCAGATGAGGGAGGAACCAATGCGGGTGTTGAAACTCATGTGGCTTCCTCCATTTCACCTGACACCCACACGGTGCTTCTTCCTCCGCCAACAGCCCACGCGTCCAAGCAGGAGGAGGACAAGTCAAATTATGCATGCAGAATTATGGAAGAGTTGTTCCAACCTCCAGAAAAGGATGATAGCTCTTCATTTGATTAATTTTTGGGTGCTTATCTCTCATTCCAATCAAATTTTTGTTATTTCAAGGTTTCTAGTGTTTTGGTTCTATCTAGTGTTCTGGTTCTGGCTTAAACTTATCACTTGTCACGTTGGTTTGCCACTATTAGCAGTGTATTATCAATTATCTATGCTCTACTCTTGGGTTGGTTTCCCCATCTGGGGCAGCCCCTTTTTTGTGATTTTGAAATCGAAACTTCCCTCCAGAATTGGCTTTCCAACTTTGGAGGATGAGAAATGTAATCTTTGGGACATGCATGATATAATAGAAGTAGCCTAATTTAGAAATATATATATATAATTTTGATATATTCTCACTAATACGTAATCTTTAATAAAATTAATTCATAAAAATAAACATCATGATGATATAATAAACATAAACACCATCTAAAATACACATTCAAATTTGCTAACATCATCTAATTATACAAACCTCTAGCACATATAAACTTCATTAGCTAGCACACAAATATAATAATCTAACAGGGCATTATCATCATGATCACATCTAACAAAGCACATGTATTATCTAACATCATCACCACACACATCCTCAAATATACATTTAATGTCAAATAATTCAATATAACATACAAATCTATCTATAAGCACATTAAATGAACATATCTTACCTGAACTGACAATATACACATCAACACCAACATATAAATTAAGTACATCAATGTGAATAGAAAAAATGCACCATATATATATATATATATATATATATATATATATACAAACAAGTCAAATAACTGCTATAAAATATCTGGTGGTCGAACATATGTGATAATTATAGCTAGTACATCAGTACTAATGGAGGCCTGGTCTATAGCAGAAGACGATGGATGGTCAAATGTCTCAAGAGTCAAAGTAGGAGGTGGAGGATGACGTGGTTGGTCCACTCTCTGAGGAGAAACCAGTAATGGGTGAGGAGGAGGTGGTGGAGTACTACCAAAAGTATCACCACCCCGATCATCATTTGATGGGGTAGTACTAGGTGAATATTGTGTATCTACATGGACATCCCTACCTCCTTGCTTCCAGTAGCTTTGTAGCTCCGAGGATATGGCACATAATACTAATGATATCATGCAACAAGCCCCTCCAAAGCTCCAAGATTCTAGGATCTTTCGTGATGTTTCAAACCGCCGCAAGGCGAACTTCCTCATTAACCAAAAGTTTAGAGATTCACTCACCCAACTCTATCATGTATCTAATATCATGCCTACGCGACTGCATGCCCGCGGGTATTTTTATTCACAGACGTCCCTCACTCGTTGCAACCTAGGCCATCTCCACATCTGCATCCAGTGGGGGAGGAGGTATGTCCCCAACGAATGTTCCAATATCTACAAAATATATAATACACTACAATAATTAGATCATTTCCTTAAACAATTTAATTAAAAAAATTATAGAATGTGTTAGAATAAATTTTATTCTAATTAATTAAGACAATAAAATGAAACTAGAATTCAACCTTGGCT
>CM076573.1:743445126-743582626 GCA_034641835.2 Pinus albicaulis | reverse complement strand
GTAAAATTTTGTTAATTGGTTTGTTCACCTTGAATTTTCAAAGACCATTGAGCTTGACAGGAAAAATTTAGCAACTATGATGCAATGTTGTTGCATGTTCATGTAGAATTTTAATACAAATTTCTTGATTATGGGTAAAAAAATAATATGTTGGTAGTGAAATGTGTGCTTTGATATGATGTATATATGTATTAGGCATCCAAACTTACAAAGTATATCTTCTAATAGGAATTTGGTTGTTACTTTTATTGTGGCTCTCCTTGCGGTCTTTGCCTTTGCAAATTTTATAAATAAGTCAATAGTTACAATAACGTACTTAAATTGTGTTCCTTTTTCTGGAAAAATTGGTTCAATGAAATCAATGCCCCAATGTTCAAATGGTTGCATTGGAATAATAGGATTAAGTTCACGATGGTATCCGTTTTAAAGTTTTTTTCCCGTGTTTTGGAGTTGTTCACATCTATTTACTTTCTTGAAACAATCATTGAACAATGTGAGCCACTAGAGGCCTACACATAAAATATTATGGGTTTTCCTATTTGCTAAGACTTTCCCTATGAATGCTTAATAATTTTATTAAATTATTATTTACTCGATTTATGTTGGTTCAGAATACAATTTCTCATTATCCCATCCATTCCTATTTAGTGTAATTTCATTGACAAAAGTTTGAGCCATAATGTTTTTCAACACTAAAATCCTCCTTTGGGAAACACTTAAACCTTGTCGTGCCTATCCATGTTGCAAAATTTTTAATACATCCTTTAAAGACCCCAGTTCCTTGAATTTAGGAACCTTAAAATTGGTGCATTTAAATTTTGTCAAATCCTTTCTAACATTCTAGTGACTATTCAAATGATGTTACCTTTTTCAATAGTTGTTCCATTGGATGGGTTGTTTCAGCATACCCCTTGAAAAACTTCCTACAATATCTTATGTGTCCTAGAATGATTTACCCTTTGAGGGATTTGTGGGTGGATCCAATTTATTAATGAGTTTTACTCTGTCTAGGTCCATGATAGTTCTTTCCTTTGATACGATGTGCCCACATAGTTTCCCAAAAGGTTATAGAGATTGGAATTTTTCTAGGTTTAAATAGACCCCAATTTACTTGAATCTATTTAGCATCATCCTTAATTTTTTCATTTGGTTATTTAGGAAAGAAAACAACACACAATTATCAAGAGATATCTCTATAGATTTATGAATTAAATCTTTAAATTATTCAACAATAATTATTGAAAAACATGCTAGTGTGTTTATTAATCGAGAAGGGTTTATCTTATATGCAAAATATTCCCATTATATTGTAAATGTGGGAAAATATTGATCTTTATCTCTAATGAACACTTGATTGCATCATGCATATCCACCAAGGAAGAGTTAAGTCTTATATCCCACCACTAATTATATTACTTATTCTAAAAAAAGAGATGGAAAAGGGTCTTTAATTGTTATCTTAGTTAATTTCAAAAATTTACACATATCCTTAAATTCCCATTTATTTTCTTGGATACCATAATGGGTGACATCCACTCACTTTCCACCACCTTTTACATGGCTCTTTCCTTTATTAGTTTGTTCAATTCTTCTTGTACCTTTGCCTTATATATTGGTTTCATTTTGTAAGGTTGTTGTCTCATTGGCTTGGCATCGAGCTACAAATCTATATTGAATTCTCCAAACTCTTTAGGTATTCATTTTATAAAATGATAGGTGCATGCAAATACATTTAAAAATTCTTGGAATAATGTAATTTCCTGTTCCATTGTCTTGTCATCCCAAAAATTTCCAATTTCTAGGTATTTAGGTTCTTCTCCTTCCCCCACTATATTGACCCTTTTTTATGTGTATTGATATAGATTATATCAACATATTATTTTTCATCTATCTCAATGCTTTCAAAGTGGATAAATTTGAGGAATTAGCTTGTAGAGTCATTTTTACCAGTGGGTCCTAGTTTGGAGAATTGGGGTTTGAAACCTACTAGAGTAATTTTGAGGCATTAAACAAAGTTTCTTGGGTCACAAAAATTATCACTTTTGAAAACCCCCTAACGCTATTCCACACTTAGTGATATTTCCAATAATGCAATAATCAAATCAAAGAGAGTTCATATGCAAAAGTTACACCTCCCGCAAGTTGGCCACCATGGTATGAGTGGATGCTATGTCATCCAACTTACTCATGCATATGGGGCTAGCCATGTGTGGAAAATGAAGAAAACACAATAAGGTTCAATTCATAACTATAGTTGAGGGTTTATGAAATTAGATCTTACCCATAGTTGGCTATGGGATATGTTAAATACCGAGCCACTAGGAGTAGGGGTTCCATTTTACGCTATTGTATTTTGTTCCATAGTTGAGAAAAGAAACTAGGAGTGAGAAATTAGAGAGCATAAAAAAGGAGGTTAATTTTATTTAGCATACTTACAGACCATAGGTCTCATGTAACTCCTTAGGGGTACCTCTTCCTTTTTACTTGCACAATTTCCATATCAGACAAAAAGAGAGTAGAGAAACCTCACCTTCTAGTTGGGTTTTCTCCTATAAGGGTTTCCCAAGGGAAATGATGTCAATTTGTGGATGGTGTGCATATTTATTTATATTATATGATTATTTCATTTAGTTATATCAATTAATTGAGTAGAAAATCAGTTAATTAAATAATTGGAGATCTAAAGTAAATATTAGCAGTAAATGTTTCAGTAATTTTATCAAATATGTTGTGATATTTGTTTCTAGTGGATATACATGACTTTTATAGATCATATTGGTATGAACAAAGGTTGCATTGGGGTATTTTTGGGAATATTAGAGGATAAGAAAATAGATTTAAGTAGGAAGTCTTATAACCCTAGCCATGGCCAATGAGTTTGTTCATAATAACCCTCATGATTCCGAAAAAGAGAGATTTTTCAAGGTTGTAAGCATAAGTCACCCACATCACCCACAATATGAATTCTCAGAGGGTGGCTCTAGCAAAAAATATTGGAATATGAGAAGAGGCTCTAACATAGAGGTCAAATTGAAAGGGAAATCAAGAAATCATGAATACTTTGAAAATGAGTCAAGGAAATTGCCCAAGAAAGAGTAGTGGAACTTGAGTTCCATTAACCATTCATAGTCCTAATTCAAGATGGAAGAAAAAGTTGTCATAAAGCCATACCAAGATGACATTGTTTTGTTAAAAAAGAATCAATGGTTGCAACAATTAGAAGTTTATTTCAATAGTCACCATATACATGAAGAACATAAAATATCATTTGTTAGATTGAAGTTGGAGGGTCATGCTCTGACCTAGCGGGGAAGCCATATAGAAACATTAAGGTTGGAGGGTGATCCAACAGAAACTATGTAGGATGACTTAAACATGCTCATTAAGTCCCAATTTCACCCTATTGGTTAGGCATAGGACCCATAATCTAATGGAACTACTTTAAGTAGAGGTAGGGGCATGTTTAAGTTAAAAAATCCACCCCTAGGGTCTAGAAGAAAAACACATCCTTTGCCAGGTCATAAGATCAAAATGTTATTGGTGAAACATCAAAGAAAATGGTGTTTTTAGGGATCAATGCTCTTTCCTCTTGGTGGATATCAAACTAGAAGGCCTAGCAATTCTCCTACCTAGTTTTGGGGATCGAACTGGTAGCCCATCAACGCCCTCTCTGCACTAGAGTTTCGAAACAATGCGAAAGATTTACCAACTAAGCTTATGTTTGGTCCAGTTTCACTATTTGGATAAAAAAATAATTGATTTAGTTTAACTTAATCATTCCTATGATATGACTAAGAAATTTCCTAGGTTCAATGAAGGCCAATGATGAGGAAAATCTATATCAATGGTGCTCTTCACTAATCACAGGGGAGAAGAGATGAACTAATGTTAGAATGTTTCCAGAGTTGTGATTGCGATAAAATTATGCATACACACCACACTAGTGAGCATAGAGGTTAGGAAACAGATCAAGGGCAGAGGCTTAGAGAACCTAGAGATGTACTCACGTTCAATTCAAGAGCTATAGTAATAAAATATTCTCCCCATATTCATTTTTCATATTCTCTCGTATTTTATGTGATTGATGTATTGTGTTTTGCACTAACATTGTTTTGCAGGAAGATTGTATTGGTTTCCTTCTTTGTGTGTAGGTCATTTAGGAGATCTAGGATCAAATATATCAGGGAGATCTTCCTAGAGTTGGAACCACCAAATAGAGATAGGATTCTAGAATTGAGAGGTTTGTTCTCTAATTTATTCTTGTAATCTAAAGTGCTTGTGATTCTCTAATTTGATTAAATCCACTTCTTGATTCACACACATCGTCTAGGAAAGCCCTAGGCATCACGTGTTGGGTTTAAAGTAACCTATTACTACATGAAAATTTTTACCTAAACAAAAATAGTGACTCCATTGCTGATATCCCAGTAAGTCAATTTTTTAAGCCTACTTTACATGATTTTTATTGGGGCTTTTCTAGTTCCTTGACATTTTACAATGGTATATATTATTTTTCAAATAATGGATTTGAAATACATATCCAAAAACCTCTTATATATTTGTTTTTCCCTCTATTTCACACCTACAGTTCAGACTAGGGCATTGATAGCCTATTGTTTTAGTATGTACACTACTAAGGAGAAATGATAGCCTCTTTGGTTTAGTCATTCATTCTTTGATAGAGAATTGAAGTTCATTTTATTTAGAAATCGAGGGGTTAATATTAGAAAACAACACACAATTATCAAGAGACATCTCTATAGATTTATGAATTAAATATTTAAAGAATTCAACAATAATTATTGAAAACCATGCTAGTGTGTTTATTAATCGAAAAGGGTTTATTTTACATGTAAAAGATTCCCATTATATTGTAAATGTGGGCAACTATTGATCTTTCTCTCTAATGAACACTTGATTTCATCATGCATATCCACCAAGGAAGAGTTAAGTCTTATATCCCACCACTACTTATATTACTTATTCTAAAAAAAGAGATGGAAAAGGGTCTTTAATTGTTATCTTAGTTAATTTCAAAAATTTACACATATCCTTAAATTCCCATTTATTTTCTTGGATACCATAATGGGTGACATCCATTCACTTTCCACCACCTTGTACATGGCTCTTTCCTTTATTAGGTTTTTTAATTCTTCTTGTACCTTTGCCTTATATATTGGTTTCATTTTGTAAGGTTGTTGTCTCATTGGCTTGGCATCGAGCTACATGAGGGTTTATGTTCCTTCTGAAAAAATTAGTTTTTTTTTTTTTTTTCCCTCTAAAATTTGATGATGTAATCTAATATTATTTTATTTTTTCCACTATTATTTTGTAATTTCCTGTTGACGGGAAAATCTGTCCCGGCCAACTGCAGGGGATCTCCCCGGTAAAAGGTCCCAATTAGACCTTGAACCGTTTAGCATAGGGATCTCGTCCGGGGTGTGGGTCCGGCTACCAATGATTTCTCCTTTGCTTTGGGTCTCGCTTAAACTCTATAAAATAGTGGGTACACAACTAATAAATTGATACAAGACATATGATTGATGCATTAAATGTACATGTAGCACTATGAGTAGCAAGAGGAAATAATAAAGCATGAAGACCGAAGGAAGTGTCGATAGCAACACTTCATTAGGGTCATGCTTGCAAACTGTTCTGATCGCAAGAGAAATAGTTCCTCACGACGAGAACACCCTTCACTTCCTAAAATTTTAAATGATAACACAAACACAGATAAACAAAGTCATCAACATTAGCTAAGAAAGTGAAACAAACTCAACCACCATTAACATACTCAGAAAACTGTTATGCAACTGTGATATGAATTGAAAATACAGTTCCCTTAATCTTAGGATGTTCAGAAACTGAAAATAAAATACTCGACAGTGCTGATACATAAGACAACACCAGATCCCATAGGAGAATTTTCAAAATTCTTGTATTAATGTTTCAGTGTATAATCCTCTGGTAATACAATATACTCTGCTCAAGTCCCAAACCAAAAGTCCTTTTACAAGCTCCCGAAGGATTATTTATAATACAAAACTTGCCCTTTGGGCTTCCTTGACTTTTCATCTTCCTGATCGTTGGGCTGCCTTGCGACCCAGTCTTTTCTGCGATCTGCGACCTGAGCTGTTGTTGCGACCTGCGACCTGACTGGGTCGCAGGGTTGCAGGTTGTAAGAGAATGGCCAAGATGCGACCTTGCGACCTTGCGACCAGGTCGCTGGGACGCGGGGTCGCGGATTGTGAAAACAGATGCACATGCGACCTTGTGACCTTGCGACTAGGTCGCTGAGTTGCGGGGTCGAAAAAGGGAGGACAACCGAAGAAATGCGACCTTGCGACTAGGTCGCTGGGTCGCGGGGTCGCAAAGGCGAAAAAATCGAAGATGTGCGACCTTGCGACCTTGCGACTAGGTCGTTGGGTCGCGGGGTCGCAAAGGCGAAAAAATCGAAGATGTGTGACCTTGCGACCTTGCGACTAGGTCGCTGGGTCGCGGGGTCGCAAAGGCGAAAAATCGAAGATGTGCGACCTTGCGACCTTGCGACTAGGTCGCTGGGTCGCGGGGTCGCAAAGGCGAAAAAATTGAAGATGTGCGACCTGCGACCTCAAAGCGTACCCAAAGAGTCCCTTGCCTTTCTTTCGCATCCTATGACCTCGTCTTCTGAGGCTAGCCTTAGCCCCTCACTGCGAGTCCATACTCGCTATTTGCCGGTGGTGTCACCTCCGCGCTAAGGGACTTTGCATGTGATGATAAGTGGGTAGAATGGTTTCTGTTTCGAGCAAGATACTGAGTATTCACATAGCACGAGGTTTTGAGTTTGATCTGAAACCCAGATCTGCATCCTTCGGAGAGAGCTAGCATTTTTTTCAATTTGGGTCGACAGAGCTGCTCCAACATCTTCTCATATAACCTCTGTACTTTGATGGATGATGAGGCACTGAGAGAAGCAAATTCAAACTGAATCACCAAATTGACAGTGATGACCCCTTCGATGCTTATCAAGACGCATTCGAACCCGTGAACCATTTCATTAAACTGCGGAAAATAGAAGAAACCCTTTAGCTGTGCGGTTGCTTGTCACCATCAGCATGTGCACTTTTGCACTGTATCTCGGCACGGAGAAGCCTTGAATGAGATCGTCATTTTCCAGGGAAATCTTTTGAGTCGGTTTTTTTCACCGGGCTATACTTCAGGCTAGATTCATCGAAGTGGCGAAATATGTTCCTTTGCGTGCACCATCGAGATTTAGATGGTATGGTACAGGATCTGGACACTTCCAAACGTAGCGCTTTTAAGCATCTGGTGCGCACTAGTGTAGAAAGCTCTCGCATCAACGACATAGAAGGTTCTCTCTGATAAACATGCATCACACCATCCTCCTTTTAACAGAACTGGTCGCTTGCTCCTCCTCTGTTCCGCAACTTTGGCTTTGTTACCGAGCTCAATTTTATTGCCCTCGATGTCATGACAAGATTGAGGAGTTTGTCACCCGTGGGGTCGACCTGCGTGGAATATTACAACATCATAATTACTCTTCAATAATGATAACGACAGATAAAACACATGAAACTAACAAGCTTAAGAGAAGTATTCAAACAATACGCTTAATGGCCTACAGTAGGAGGGCTTTTACTCGTCAATACACAAAAGGTTTTCGTTCAAACATATGCATGGCAAACTCATTACACATGGCGCGACTGTGGTAAGAATGTTCAAGCATACGCTAGATGATCCCTCCCACATATGGCGTGATTGCAGCGACAACATCAAGTCATGGTGATGAGACAACTCATGAGGGGTTGGGGATAGGTTGGCGGGATGTCGTTGACTGCAGGTCAGGTGGAAGACTTTAACGCCTAGGTGAGCAGAGGGGGAACCCGAAATTTTAAATATACCCAAAATTTTGGGTGGTGTTGTAGTGGCTACAACAAATGGCGAACCACTGGTAGAATCCAGCATCTCTGTCAATATCACCACAATAGTCTGAGTCCAGATAATGATGCAAGGGAATATTGAACAAGTTCCACGGGTACCATTTGTATTACATTGGCCCTTTACAGGTATGCCTAATCCTTGTGCCTCAACTAAGTCCTGCTAATCAGAAACACACCAAAGAGAAAGATCACAGACGCCAGTAGCTTGTAGATGATGTGAAGAGTAAGGCACTGGGCTTATTATTCTTAGGATTTTCAAAGTAAGCTTCTGGTGTTGCTCCGCTGCCAGCAGGCCTAGACAGTACCCTAGCGGAGTCACTTCAAGAAATCACAAACGTTGCTCCACTGCCAGCGAGCCTGGTCAGTACCCCGGCGGAGTCGTTGCATTACCTCTCTGCGCAGGAAGCCTTTCTCGATCCTTTACCCTTATTGGTTTCATGTGCTTACAACACTTATTTTCATGTGCTCGTGGCACTTATTTTCATGTGCTCATGGAACTTATTTTTCATGGGCGGATGAGGGATCCCGACTTATTTTACGAGCAAGAGAGGTTGTTTCTCGTGTTACAGAAACTGAAAGATATCCTGATTTGGGTTTGCCCTTGTGCCGAACCTTCACATCCCATCTACCACAATAGGTGAAGCATGCAAAACAGATCATTAAGATGTCCAAGACTATGCTGGGCACAAGGCTTAGGCTACGGGTAGGAGTCATTCGAACTCATTAGGTCTCCCATAAGCAACTGGCTCGTATCTCCCTAGCTAAATGAGTTTAGACTCATAGGCATCTTGTTGAGAATGCGACTTCAATGACTTTTCCTAAGAGAAAGCTGCCTCTTGAGATAGCCACCACAACCTCACGCAAACAATGGGGTTACTATTTCAGCAGTCAGGGAAAACAAGATCACGAGGTGATAGGGCTGCAATGAGGGCTCATGAAGTGGCAGGCGATATGACAGAACTGATGTAAGGAAGAGAGCGTACGACGCAATGTAATAGGCGAGGCTCAAAATGAAATGCAACGCCATGTGCGAGAACGATCAATCCAGCAGTAAGTGCAAATACAAGCAGTGATTATTCATGCAACAACAAGTAACTGAAAAGGAAATGAAAGGAAACTACTTGTAACATGATGATGCCTAAAATATTAATCGTAAACAAAACAACAAACACACTTTTAAATCGTGAAGAAATTTTTTAGCAAGTAAACCTAATTAAACTTTGAACAAAATTTTTTATTAACAGGTCCTAGCTAGCCTACACCTAAGCCCTATTTTAACCAATGATGTGGTCGGGTTATGTAAAATCAGTTTTCCAGTGTAGCCACCGCATTAATTTGCATCCTGCAATGACAACAATGATCAGGATCAGAGCCAGTATCCAAAAAAGTGTAGTAACAACAAAACTTACCTGAGGAGCAGGTGCAATGGCAAGATGATCATAGATACTTGCCAAAGAACATGCCAGAAAAGATTGTGCAAGCTGAATCCCACTCTCATCTTGATATATAGCAATATGTTCCTAAAACTCAACATTTATAAACGACCCATAATCATTCATGCACAATCCTAGGTCTGACGGGAGGGGTTTAAGATATTTCCTGTTTGCAAGCCCATCCACCGAATAGGTTCGGTCGAGTTGACTAGCAATATCATCATGGTGTTGAGGACCATCAGTTTTATGGAATGGAAACAATAAGAAAGTGCCAGGCGAATTATAGATGCACGCGCATCCAAGCGTAGAAACCCTAGTTCGGGATTGCTCCTGGGTTTGGTCAAGGGTATGGGGATCCGAATCCACGTTTAGTGGAGCCTGAAATTCCTCATCGCCTTGAACAAACACCGGACCTTCGAGCGGTTGGGCAAGATAAAAAAGCGACTGGATGTGATCATGGATTGTGGTGAGTTGCAAAATGTCAATGGGCTTTGTATCAATTTGGTCAAATGTTTGCGCGCTGACAGATTGGTAGATCGATATATCAGATTCTTTAGATTCGCCGGGGTGGGGTGGATTCGATGCGGTTATGCTGGGAGGAGCATGGTATGTGGGGATCGTCATTTGAGAAATGGTCGACAGAAGCTGAGGCACTTCAATTTTCTGATGGGTGCTCGAATCTTCCGAAAGCAAATCATCGAATTCAGGTGTCTTCATAGGGTCGACCAAGAGATCCGAGTGACAGTCATCGGGGATATGATTAAATATGTTTTCAGATAAGGAGTGATCGCTACAACCATCGATGTGGTCAAGTTGGGTACTTGGCATGTCAGGCTCCCCGAGAGTTACCGACTGGGATGGATCAATAAAGAGGACATCTTGAGGCTGCCCAGTCAGATAATCGCTCCTATGGCTATCTAAAAATTCCGAGTGAGAAAGATTAGATCTAAAAGATTCATCGATTTTGATCTGTGATTGTGAAACACCATCTGCGTGCTTATGATTGTCGCCAATACCAGTATAAGGAAATTTTGAATGTCTCGAAGAAATTACTGGTGAGGCGGGATCGAGAAACCAACCGGGGAATAATGAACGAATAGATTGAGTCGCAGGGGCGTCAACCATACGAGGCTTTCTAACCCGCGCATCCGTGTCATTCAGAGAAAACGATGATCTGGCAGACCTTGTAAGAGAATCAACTTTATGCGGGGTAGGAGTCGATTCATAATCCGTATGTGAACCAGATTGATAGTCCGAATCTGAACCAGATTCATCATCCGAATCTGAACCGGATTCATAATCCAAATATGAACCAGATCCATAATCCGAATGTGAACCAGATTCATAATCCGAATGTGAACTAGATTCATCATCCGAATGTGAACCAGATTCATAATTCGAATGTGAACCAGATTTAGGACTAAGTCCAGGGAGACATCGAGTGGGCTCAGGGTAGGTTTCATGAGCCAAAAGAGATAATGAGTCACTGTGGTTTTCAAACTCTAATTCGTCATGGTGCGTGCGGGATTCAAAGGTAGTGCAATAGGTCTTATCCTCTTGCCAGTGTCTATCCTTGCTCAGGACTTTCGAGGTCAAAAATCCACTGCCCGACAACTCAGGAGGAGGGGTGAGAATATCACAAATAGAAATACTCTCCTTGGAGGCCTGAATGTGGTCTGGACTCGGGGAGATGGACACCGAAGCATTAGGGACAAAATCCGAACAGCTGGTAACTTGCGGGTCATCATAGGGAACACTAGGATCTAACTGAAATTGTTCAAGGGAAACGAGAATCACATACTTGAACTATTTACTTAAACATTTCCAATAGACATCCCTCTCAGGGAACTCAAAACAATAATGAACAAATCTGATAGCGAACTCATCTAAAGATTCCTGAGGTTCCATTCTGATGTCATTTAAATTTGTTACAACGTTATGAAGATCATACCTGTGAAAAGCTTGTTGTAATTCCCTGGCGAGTTGTTCAAACGAGTGGATGGAAGCTTCCGGCAATGTGCAGCACCATTTCTTAGCGCGACCTTCGAGAGTGAGGAAGAAAAGCAAACAAATGAAAACTTCATTCTCAATTTTGTAGCACTCACCAAAGTCATAGAAATCTAAAAGGTGCTGGGTTATAGGTACCCCATTTTCACCATCGAATTTTAACTGGGACAAGTGATACATAGTTTATCGGGGATGAAGTACCCAGGTTCATCAAACTCCGACAAACATCTCGGGAGAATGATTTGGGAACGAGCCATTACAGATATGAGATTAACTGCAGGCTCTAAGGGCTTAGCTTGTCATCTGGCCCCCCTTCTTGTTAAACATATGGTCGGAGGTTCGGGCCCTCCTTCTAGCGCCAATTCTGTTGACGGGAAAATCTGTCCCGGCCAACAGCAGGGGATCTCCCCGGTAAAAGGTCCCAATTAGACCTTGAACCGTTTGGAATAGGGATCCTGTCCGGGGTGTGGGTCCGGCTACCACTGATTTCTCCTTTTCTTTGGGTCTCGCTTAAACTCTATAAAATAGTGGGTACACACCTAATCAATTGATACAAGACATATGATTGATGCATTAAATGTACATGCAGCACTATGAGTAGCAAGAGGAAATAATAAAGCATGAAGACCGAAGGAAGTGTCGATAGCAACACTTCATTAGGGTCATGCTTGCAAACTGTTCTGATCGCAAGAGAAATAGTTCCTCACAACGAGAACACCCTTCACTTCCTAAAATTTTAAATGATAACACAAACGCAGATAAAAAAAGTCATCAACATTAGCTAAGAAAGTGAAACAAACTCAACCACCATTAACATACTCAGAAAACTGTTATGCAACTGTGATATGAATTGAAAATACAGTTCCCTTAATCTTAGGATGTTCAGAAACTGAAAATAAAATACTCGACAGTGCTGATACATAAGACAACACCAGATCCCATAGGAGAATTTTCAAAATGCTTGTATTAATGTTTCAGTGTATAATCTTCTGGTAATACAATATACTCTGCTCAAGTCCCAAACCAAAAGTCCTTTTACAAGCTCCCGAAGGAGTATTTATAATACAAAACCTGCCCTTTGGGCTTCCTTGACTTTTCATCTTCCTGATCGTTAGGCTGCCTTGCGACCCAGTCTTTTCTGCGATCTGCGACCTGAGCTGTTGTTGCGACCTGCGACCTGACTGGGTCGCAGGGTCGCAGGTTGTAAGAGAATGGCCAAGATGCGACCTTGCGACCTTGCGACCAGGTCACTGGGTCACGGGGTCGCGGATCGTGAAAACAGATGCACATGCGACCTTGCGACCTTGCGACTAGGTCGCTGAGTCGCGGGGTCGCAAAAGGGAGGACAACCGAAGAAATGTGACCTTGCGACCTTGCGACTAGGTCACTGGGTCGCGGGGTCGCAAAGGCGAAAAAATCGAAGATGTGCGACCTTGCGAACTTGCGACTAGGTCGCTGGGTCGCGGGGTCGCAAAGGCGAAAAAATCAAAGATGTGCGACCTTGCGACCTTGCGACTAGGTCGCTGGGTCGCGGGGTCGCAAAGGCGAAAAAATCAAAGATGTGCGACCTTGCGACCTTGTGACTAGGTTGCTGGGTCGCGGGGTCGCAAAGGCGAAAAAATCGAAGATGTGCGACTTGCGACCTTGGGAAGATCAGTGAGTTCCTTTTGCCTTTTCTTTCATAGATCTCATGACCTTGTTCTCTTGAGGCTAGCCTTAGCCTTCATCATGAAACGACAACTGCTATTTGCTGGTGGTGTCACCTCCGCGCTAAGGGACTTTGCATGTGATGATAAGTGGGTAGAATGGTTTCTGTTTCGAGCAAGATACTGAGTATTCACATAGCACGAGGTTTTGAGTTTGATCTGAAACCCAGATCTGCATCCTTCAGAGAGAGCTAGCAGTTTTTTCAATTTGGGTCGACATAGCTGCTCCAACATCTTCTCATATAACCTCTGTACTTTGATGGATGATGAGGCACTGAGAGAAGAAAATTCAAACTAAATCACCAAATTGACAGTGATGACCCCTTCGATGCTTATCAAGACACATTTGAACCCGTGAACCATTTCATTAAACTGCGGAAAATAGAAGAAACCCTTTAGCTGTGCGATTGTCTTGTCACCATCAGCATGTGCGCTTTTGCACTATATCTCGGCACGGAGAAGCCTTGAATGAGATCGTCATTTTCCAGGGAAATCTTCTGAGTCGGTTTTGTTCACCGGGCTATACTTCAGGCTAGATTCATTGAAGTGGCGAAATATGTTCCTTTGCGTGCACCATCGAGATTTAGATGGTATGGTACAGGATCTGGACACTTCCAAACGGATCGCTTTTAAGCATCTGGTGCGCACTAGTGTAGAAAGCTCTCGCATCAACGACATAGAAGGTTCTCTCTGATCAACATGTATCACACCATCCTCCTTTTAACAGTACTGGTCTCTTGCTCCTCCTCTGTTCCGCAACTTTGGCTTTGTTACCGAGCTCAATTTTATTGCCCTCAATGTCATGACAAGATTGAGGAGTTTGTCACCCGTGGGGTCGACCTGCGTGGAAAATTACAACATCATAATTACTCTTCAATAATGATAACGACAGATAAAACACATGAAACTAACAAGCTTAAGAGAAGTATTCAAACAATACGCTTAATGACCTACAACAGGAGGGATTTTACTCGTCAATACACAAAAGGTTTTCGTTTAAACATATGCATGGCAATCTCATTACACATGGCGCGACTGTGGTAAGAATGTTCGAGCATACGCTAGATGATCCCTCCCACATATGGCGTGATTGCAGCGACAACATCAAGTCATGGTGATGAGACAACTCATGAGGGGTTGGGGATAGGTTGGTGGGATGTCGTTGACTGCAGGTCAGGTGGAAGACTTTAACGCCTAGGCGAGCAGAGGGGGACCCCGAAATTTTAAATATACCCAAAATTTTGGGTGGTGTTGTAGCGGCTACAACATTTCCTTAGGAGGCCCATTTTAGACCTAAAAATTTCTCTAATGTGGGATTCCCTGAAAGAGAAAATTGTGACCAAATGAGCAAGAGGATGATGAGGAAATGGGAATGAGTGATTTCTAAGGATTGGCTAAGAAACCACTCAGGGTGCTTGATAGGGCTGAGAAACCACATGTAGAAAGGTGCTTATTGTGGGTTGATAAATCGCTCATAAAGTAATTGATACAGTTGATAAACCACCCATTATTGTGAAATATTTTTGTGCTTGATTAGCTGATAAACCACCCAGTGTGCTTGTTGTGGGTTGATAAAACATTCATAGAGTTCTTGACACAATTGATAAACCACCCTCTACTATGAAAATAATTTGTGCTTGACTACTTGAAAAAACAACCAAATTCATATGTATTTATTATCCTTTGTGTATTAAAGATGGATTCCTACTCAGCCCACTGAAAAGAAATTCCCCTTAAATTGTGGATCTAGATCGGGGGTGACTGTTGTAATTAATTATGGCTATAGAAGGTTTTTGGTTGGGTGGAAGATTGAAGTTCAACTTACAATTTACCTTTTAATGATTTGTAAATGAAATTCTCCAAGCTAAGAGATGTGGAATTAAATAAATTCTCTATGAATGTGTGTAGCACTGAGAAATGTTGCATGGTAGTATGATGTTGGTGCATGAATGCTTTTTAGTAAAACTCTTAAATATTTTATGGTTCTATTGATGAAATTTTGCCATGCAAATGTAAGTTAATATCATTGTATTATCTATGGAAGTACCTCTATGTTTTTTGTCTTGATAAATGGCTTGATTATCAACTAGGGTTGCTCTCTTTCCTATGTGGAAGTGAGAGGTTGAATCCTTGGATAAAATTTCCCAAAATCGGGTGGTTTTTGTGTTCTCTCCGAGTATGCAACTTTTCTAGATGACCTAAGTATGAAGGAGACAAATAGATATGTATTAAAAGAATTTGTATGTTAGGCCTGCATTTTTGTAGTTTTGGCTTCAGGCCTTATTTTATAAATCAACAGCTCCGAAAGGATAGCCCTGTTCCAAAATACATAAATAAATAAATAAATAAATAAATAAATATATATATATATATATATATTTCACATGCCACAAGCTTAGAGGGGTTGAGGCAATGACAAACCTCAAGAGCAATATCCATGTCCTCATCTAATAAATGTGTAATATATATATATATATATATATATATATATATATTGTTTGTTTGTTGTAGGCTAAGGTGGGTTGAGGCAGCGAGAAATATTAGGAGGGATAGCTAATCAAGCCACCCACGGAATCACATATGTTATGACCTTGGAGGCTAGAAATGTGATCTCTATATGCATACATAAATAAGTGTGAATTTGGAATGCACGGGAGTTGAAAACCTAAGCCCCAGAGGAAATCCACATTGTTGGAGGTCTTGATGGTGCCTCCATCGTTGGATGGATCTCGAAAGAAATTCCTTTGATATTTAGAAGGGATTCTCTACTTAAAACCTCAGATATTTAAATCTCTAAGACAACATGGCTCATGGGGCCGAATTATATGCCTGAGTATATACATATTGAAAATCTGGGAATCCTACATGTAATTCGTTTAACATTTATAACTGGCCAATACCTTATTATTGTGGCACTGTTGGAACCCACAGAAGGATTGAGCACCTGACATAAGTTGAAGAGCCATTGGGAAAAAATGATGGCAAGTAAGGTAACATCACCCTCGGATGGCTTCATCACAGTGGTTTCTAAAGGAGGATTGCATTGAAACTTTTGGGGACTCTTTTTCTTGAGATGGAAAAATTTGATACATAATTAGGGTTGTTGATCGATGGAAAGGAATCTCAACCCTGAACCTTAAACCCCAACATTATTGCTTAGTGCATTCAATGAAATATCTGGGGTTTTTCTCCCGAGGTGATGCGACTTTGGTTGGAGGGCCTACCCCACATTGCACGGAGATGATAGGAGGGAGAGTATGGTGAGGACTTCCATGTAACCCCGACAATGTCTGAGAAATGGCATAGACTATTTTGAATGAGTATAGAGGGAAATCCATACTAATTTACTCCCATGGTGAGGTGGCATAAGGAGTGAAAAAGGGGTATATATATTTTTTATATGTGCATGCCATGTGAGGGCCTATCAATATAACAATGAAGGTTACACATTACCATGAATAAGTCAACAACTGACATTCTTGTGACTTGGAAGGCCATGTGGGCACCACGTGGGGACAATATGGGTGCCACATGGCTAGCCTTGATGAAAAACAATATATTTATATGATACAAATCACATTTTCTCATTAGCACTATGTTGCCGCATAAACCCTCTTGCCTCTGTGGGAGTTTTGTCCTTCTTTAATAGCTTTAGTTCTTGCATTTTAAAAGTTTCTACTTCCCAGAGTGCATGTAAGATTTCTAAAATTGTAGGAAGGTAGATACTTTTTTTTTGAGGATATAATGAGCCTCAAGCTTCACTACAATCAGTTGGCATCATCCTTGCATAGAGTGATGAAACAACTCATATCTCACAATTTTCAATTGAATAAGTTGGAGGATGAATTGCAAGCTATAAGATCTCAAATGGAAGCAATTCAATTTTAGATAGCTCAAAAGAATCAATAATCCACTCAAATTTTTTTTTGTTCATGGATAGTAAAAGCCTTCCATATATCAATTAGGACATCAATGAAGCAGAGGACTTGTACTATGTAGCTATGGACTCCAATATTTAACAAGGTTTTATGGAGTGTAAATTTGTTTGTACTTGGGCTCCTACTGGAAGCTTTACTCTTACAGATTTTAAAGTGATTTATATTAGCTTTTAGGTAAAATTTTGTTAATTGGTTTGTTCACCTTGAATTTTCAAAGACCATTGAGCTTGACAGGACAAATTTAGCAACTATGATGCAATGTTTTTTCATGTTCATATAGACTTTTAATACAAATTTCTTGATTACGGGTAAAAAAATAATATGTTGGTAGTGAAATGTGTGCTTTGATATGATGTATATATGTATTAGGCATCCAAACTTACAAAGTATATATTCTAATAGGAATTTGGTTGTTACTTTTATTGTGGCTCTCCTTGCGGTCTTTGCCTTTGCACATTTTATAAATAAGTCAATAGTTACAATAACGTACTTAAATTGTGTTCCTTTTTCTGGAAAAATTGGTTCAATGAAATAAATTCCCCAATGTTCAAATGGTTGCATTGGAATAATAGGATTAAGTTCATGATGGTATCCGTTTTGTAGTTTGTTTCCTATGCTTTGGAGTTGTTCACATCTATTTACTTTCTGGAAACAATCATTGAACAATGTGAGCCACTAGAGGCCTACACATAAAATATTATGGGTTTTCCTATTTGCTAAAAATTTCCCTATGAATGCTTAATAATTTGATTAAATTATTATTTACTTGATTTATGTTGGTTCAGAATACAATTTCTCATTATCCTATCCATTCCTATTTAGTGTAATTTCATTGACAAAAGTTTGAGCCATAATGTTTTTCAACACTAAAATCCTCCTTTGGGAAACACTTAAACCTTTTTGTGCCTATCCGTGTTGCAAAATTTTTAATACATCCTTTAAATACCCTAGTTCCTTGAATTTAGGAGACTTAAAATTGGTGCATTTTAATTTCATCAAATCCTTTCTAACATTCTATTGACTATTCAAATGATGTTACCTTTTTCAATAGTTGTTCCATTGGATGGACTGTTTCAGCATACCCCTTGAAAAAATTCCTAAAATATCTTATGTGTCCTAGAATGATTTACCCTTTGAGGGATTTGTGGGTGGATCCAATTTATTAATGCTTTTTACTCTGTCTAGGTCCATGATAGTTCTTTCCTTTGATAATATGTGCCCACATAGTTTCCTAAAAGGTTATAGAGATTGGAATTTTTCTAGGTTTAAATAGACCCCTATTTACTTGAATCTATTTAGCATCATCCTTAATTTTTTCATTTGGTTATTTAGGAAAGAAAACAATACACAATTATCAAGAGATATCTCTATAGATTTATGAATTAAATATTTAAAGAATTCAACAATAATTTTTTTTTTTTTTTTTTTTTGCTAAGTAAATCTATTTCTATTTATATACTGTAAAAATACAACGAGGCACAGGCCTCAGCAGTGCAATCCCAAGAACTGGGCATTAATCCTTAAAAATGCATAATACCAGACTGCCCATATGTGGGAAACCAGTCCTAGAGAGAAGTTTTTTGCTGCCCACGCAGGGGAAACCAGCACATTGAGCAAAGGACATATATCTTTTTTCATAATCAAAATAACACTACTATTCAGGAAGGAAAAAATGGACCCAAAACAAATATGATCCAAAACCAAAAACCAGATAAGACTATAGTGCTTACTTGTCATTGGACAGAGAGGGAGGCTCCTCCACAATTAAACACCTGTAAGCATCACTGCGATCAACTGCTGCTGCGGGATTCACACAGGTGGAGTCGTCCTTAGCAACAGTTGAGACGCGAGCCATGGGATCTTTTCCTTGCCGATTTTCGCTGATGTCCTCCTTGTGGGTTCCTTTGCTACTAGAGGCCCCATTCTGTGAGACAGTAGGAACTCCATAGCATTGATCAGAATTATACATACTGGGATCGTCAGGGGTCTCAGGGCGAGCTGCTTCCTCCCTAAGAGTAACTATGATGAAGGCAGTAATGTTGGGATGATTCATTGTACAAGAATAATGAAACTCAATGGTATGAGTGGTTTGGCACAGGGTGACCTGTGAGGGGGGGATGGAAGCAGCAGTGGCTGTGGCGGTGGTATCTGGTCTCGAGGGGGAAGCAGTAGGAGGAAAAAGAGAGCTAGACGGCGGGTGCATTTGTTAGGTCCCTATATTACCAGTATAGTCCCTTATTGTTATTAGTGTAACCCCTTTATTTTTATTATTGTACCCTTGTAACCCCCATTTTGTTATTATTGTGCCCTTAAATTATTATTTTTAGGTCAGTTAGGATTACATTGTGGCCCATTAGGATTACATTATGGCCACATGGACTCCTATATATAGAAAAGAGGTTTTATAAATTGTATCATCCAAGAATTGTTCATTTATGTAATGTATTGGAGGTTTCCCCCTCGAAGTGGCTCATTTCTAAGGCGTTGATATCTCTTTTATTCTATTTTTGGAGCTGGTTACACAACATTTGGTATCAGAGCTTTGGATTCTAGGGTTTCGCCACTCCAAACAGGTCATCGTGGAATTTTCGCTATAACTGTTTTTCTACGAAGTTTCAGAAGCTGAAATTTTTAGGGTGCGAAGCCGAAATCCTGAGGAAGATCGTCTTAAAATTTCAGAGCTTGGTTCGAAATATTTTCGGAGATATGATCTGTGGAAGATAGGTCTTTTTTCAGGCTCGTAAATAGGTCATTGTGACATTTTCGCTATAAATTTTTTTCTACGAAGGTTAAAAATCTGAAATTTTTAGGGTGCGAAGTTGAAATCTTGAGGAAACTCGTCAAAAAATTTCAGAGCTTGAGTCACAATATTTTGGAGATATGATCTGTGGAAGGTGGTGCTTTTTCAGGCTCCCAAATTTCATCTCAAAGAGGTGATCGTGGGAAAAGTTCAATAACTCTCTCTCTGAGCATTGGATTGGAGTGTCGTAAAAAGTGGTCGCAAGTACACGAAATTTAGTTTCTTGGCTATCAATTTCAGAGGCAAAGGACGAAACAGTGACACGTGGAAAGTCGTACAATTTCGCTCTACTGAACCAGTCCATAATTAGGTCATTGTGGGAGATTGGACATAACTTTGTCTTGGAGAATCCAAATCAGGTCAGACCTATGGCATTCAAAAGAGAATTCATAGGGCTACTTCAGTGCTGAATTTCAGATATTGAAGAGCTACAATCACAGAGATAATCAAATTTCAATATCGAGATCCTCAAAATCAAGAAAAAGGTGTGTATTTTTTTTCCGAATTGCATAAGTCTTGTTTGAAAAATCAATTTGAATTGATTCCAAGGGAATATTGTAGAATAGATATCAGTATTGGGTTCTAAAAAATTCCCCATAAAAATAATTCAACACCCATTAAGCTTCGAAGGCTCTACTATGACTCATGAAGATGAAGAATTAAACATGATCTATCAAAATTACAAGCATAAGCACCAAATTTTGTGCCTCGCAAAGAGCAGAAAATGAAATGGAAGTTTTGGGGCAGTGTGGAAGTTAAAAGATGATGCAGAAGGAAGAAAAATATGGATGGTTTGAAGAAAGACGTGGGAATCTATGATAGATGACATGGAAGGTGGCATGGAATCTAAAATGGAAAACATGAAGAATGATCTAAAAGCGAGACATAGAAGGTTTGACAAAGTTGATACAAGAAATGTTTCCTAATGGTGAAAAGATAGTAGAGGAAACTCATGATGAGAACAAAATAAATGTTAATCGTGATTTCATAAACTCTAATGTTGGCGGGAAGAACCACCATATTCCAAAAATGGATATGAGGAAGTTTGATGGAAAGGATCTTTGTAACATGGATACTACAGAGATGGAGCAATATTTTGATCTCCATAATGTGCAAAACACCTGAAAGGTACGCATTGAAAATTTACATTTAGAACAAAATGCATTTGTATGGTATCGATGGCTTTTCTCCCGTAAAATTGTCACTTGGTCAATTTTCACAGAAGGAAATGATAGCAAATTATGAGGATACAAAGAGCAACACCTTCTTTAGCCAATTGATAAATCTCAAACAAGGGTTTAGTGGGGGAGCACATTGAGGACTTCCCAGAAAAATGAATATAGAATCTATTGATATTCCCATGGAACACAAGATTGATCTCACATAGGCACTTTAAAGGATAAAATCCAACATGAAGTTTGTGTTTTGGAACACGATTCATTGGAGAAGGCATTCGGAGTTGGCAAGAAAAATTGAATGTAAAATTATGGCGACAAGGAAGCCTACCACTCACTTCTATAAAGAAGGAAGTGTTCCTACGCCTAGATTTCTACAACCTACAAGGTTGACACCACAAAAATGGGAAGAAAAAGAGGCAAAAGGGATTTGCTACGGTTGTGATAGAAAATACACTAAAGGTCATAAGTGTCTTTGAGAAGAAATTATTTTACATAGATTGTGAAAGGAAGAAGAAAATGAACAAAAGAGGATATACACCGGAGACAGAAGGCTAGAGGAAGAAATAGATGAGCCATATCGTGTAATGCACGGAAGAATTCACACTCCTCTAACTCTCAATATAGAAGGACATATCAAGAAGAAAAAGGTAATGATGTTGATTGAGTTAGATTGCTTTTATAATTTTATTCATTGTAAGGTAGCCAAGGAATTAAATTGTTTCCTATCTCCGGCACGGAGAATGTCAGAGTGATGGTGGAAAATGGAGGAACTATAAATTGATCTAGAAAATGCCATAATATCAAGCTAACCATGGGAATATGTATTGATTATTCCATTAGCACCATTCCTATAGGAGGATGCGATGTTGTACTAGGAGTACAATGGTTACAATCTTTGGGGACGATGGCTTTTAATTTTCAGAACTTTTCTTGAAATTTTCGGAAAGGAAAGGAAGTCGAATGCAGAATTATTGCGAGAGCTGGGAAAGATAATAAGCTCGATGTCATGACAAAGCTTCTAAAAAGAAAGAACAACAAGGTGTAATTGCACAATTATGCTCACTAGAAGTTCCAACATCAAAATCATCTATTTATATGAGATCTCCAGCAAGTATTGGACAATCATTCCAAGGTGTTTGAAACTCCCAAAGGAATCCCACCTATTCGTGATCATGATCACGCTATTCATTGATTCCATGAAGTGTTCCTCCAAACATCAGGCCTTATAGATATCCTTACGTCAAAGAGCGAAATTGAACGTATGATTGCCAGAAATGTTAGAGGTGGGTATAATTCAACCTAGTCAAAGTTCTTTCTCTGTCTGTAGTATTGGTACACGAAGGATGGATCATGGCGAATGTGTTCGGATTATAGGGAGCTCAATAAGCTCACCATTAAAGATAAATTTTCCATTCACAGCGATTGATTAATTATTGGATGGAATTACATGGAGCAATTTATTTTACCAAGTTGGATCTTCGTTCGGGATATCATCAAATTAGAATGAAAGGCTGAAAGATATTCAAAAAAACGACATTTCGAACTCATGAGGGTCATTATGAATTTTGGTCTGTACCTTTTGGCCTTACCAATGCACCTTCTACATTTCAAGGGTTGATGAATTCCATTTTCAAACCCTTCCTTAGAAAATTTGTGCTAGTATTTTTTGATGATATACTAATCTAGCGAGGGTCTTGGAAGGATCATGTTGAACATGTTGACAAGGTGCTCAGATGTCCCCGGGAGAAACAATTATATAAAAATAAATGTTTCTTTGGAGTACAAGAGGTGGAATACTGGGTCATATTGTATCTCACGGGGTGTTAAAGTAGACCTAAAAAAATTAAAACCATTAAGGAATGGAAAGTCCCCACAACCATAGCGAGTTGCGAGATTTCTCGGGTGCCAGGGTATTAGCAACGCGTTTGTTAAAATTATGGGAGAATAGCGGCACCTATAACAACATTATTGAAGAAAGATGCATTTTCATGGACTCTGACAACTAAGGCCTTTGAACATCTTAAAGAGGCAATGTGCCTAGTACCGGTCTTAGCTACGCCGGACTTCACAAAAACCTTTATTGTGGAATGTGATGCCTCGGAAATGGAATTGGTCTTGTTTTAATGCGGGAAGGAAGACCCATTTCTTTTGAGAAGTGTTTCAATCAAAGGAAAATATTTCTGAGAAACCTATTTATGAGAAGGAAATATTACTTGATACGCATGCACTAAAGAAATGGAGAACTTACCTAATGGGAAGACACTTCAAGGTAAAAGCCAGTCATGATAGTCTTAAACACTTTTTGGAACAAAGACTATCTTGAGGAAAATGACAAAAATGGGTCACAAAGATGTTGGGTTACGACTTTGAAATAATCTACAAAAAACTTAATCTTGTTGCGGATGCACTCTCGAAAGAATGAAGAGGTGGAAGCATTGCTTTGTGCCATTTATATTATCGAACCGGATTGGCTAACCGAAGCAAAGAGATGAATGGAAGAAGGACAAAGATGTATGGAGGCACTCATTCAAAAGTTACGGCAAGATCCTAGTACATCTAATACATTTAGTTGGAAAAATGATTCCTTGTAGACACAAAAAAGATCGCTTATATCTTTGTAACAATTCCAGGCTAAAAACAAAATATTCATACGGAATTACACACTTCTCCTTTAGAAGGACACTCGGGATTTTTAAAAACTTACCACGGGGTGAAAAATTTTTTGGGATGGCCTTAAATCTGATATTCAAAAGTTTGTGGCGGAATGTTTGGTTTTCCGGCGAATAAAGTTGAGACAATTAAGACCCCGGGACTTCTACAACCTTTTATCCATTCCAAGTCAACGTTGGAGGAGATTTCAATGGATTTTATCACGGGGTTTACCTAGTCCGAAGGAAAGAGTGTCATCATGGTGGTAGTTGATATACTTACCAAGTATGCACACTTTTGTGCATTATCTCATCCATTTAAAGCAAGTACGATTTGCTACTACATTTATGGACAGAATTCAAAAGCTACATGGAAGCCAAGGGTTATTGTAGGTAACCCTTGATCCCATTTTCTTGGAAATTTTGGACGGAGTTATTTTCTTGTTTGGGTACTCAATTAGCTCATAGCTCATCTTCTCATCCTCAATACGATGGTCAAAATGAAATAGTAAATAAATTTTTTGGAAGGATATCTTCGTTGTTTTGTATACGATAAACAAGTACAATGGGTCAAGTGGTTACCTCTCGGCTGAATGGTGGTATAACACTTCCTTCCATGCTAACGACAAAGATGACCCCATTTATGGCACTTTATGGATATCATCCACCATCTATCACATCATCTTTAAGGGAAAATTCGAACGTTCAAGCGGTGGAATATCACATCGAGCATCGGCGAAGTTCTCCAACTCTTAAAGGATAACCTAAATTTGGCACAAAATAAAATGAAACAATAGAGCGAGATCAACATTACGGCGAGAGAAGTTTTGATGTAGGAGATTGGGTATTTTTACGGCTACAACCATACAAACAAATGTCCTCAAGCAAGCTAAGAAGGATAATAAATTATCGCCAAAGTACTATGGTCCTTACAAGGTGTTGCAAAATATTGGTACTATGGCATACAAATTGGAGCTTCACCTTTAGCCGAGTGCATCCATTTTTTCCATGTTT
This sequence comes from Pinus albicaulis, assembly GCA_034641835.2. Taxonomy (NCBI): domain Eukaryota; kingdom Viridiplantae; phylum Streptophyta; class Pinopsida; order Pinales; family Pinaceae; genus Pinus; species Pinus albicaulis. Next base: position 743,557,962 of record CM076573.1, on the reverse strand, counting down.
CATGCTTAAAAAAGGTTATAGGTGAAAATCTTCCAATTCAAACAATATTGCCGGAACTTGATGAGGAAGGAGAAAGTCATATTGGAACACGAGCGGTCACGGAAACAAGAACTCTATAGCTGCGGAATCGATCAATTTGAGTATCTCATCGAGTGGAAGAACTTACCAGAAGATTCTACATGGGAGGATGAGAATTTTATACAGAAGCACCCAGAGCTACTCAAGCGTTGAGGACAACACTTTTTTGAAGGATAGGGGCATGTTAGGCCCCTATATTACCAGTATAGTCCCTTATTGTTATTAGTGTAATCCCTTTATTGTTATTATTGTACCCTTGTAACCCCCATTTTGTTATTATTGTGCCCTTAAATTATTATTGTTAGGTCGGCTAGGATTACATTGTGGCCCACTAGGATTATTATGGCCATAGACTCTATATATAGAAAGGAGGTTTTGTAAATTGTATCATCCAATAATTTTTCATTTATGTAATGTATTGGAGGTTTCCCCCTCGAAGTGGCTCATTTCTAAGGCGTTGATATCTATTTTCTTCTATTTTTGGAGCTGGTTAGACAACAGCATTTGACCAATAGGCCGGAATCTACCTCATCTGCTACGAGTAGCAGGATATCTACCATGGTCAAATTCCTGAGAGGAGGAAGAGGTATCATAAATGGAAGAGGGCGGTGTACGAGTGGCTCTGCCACGACTGCTTTCGCGACTGCTGCCCCGATGGCAGCGCATTCACTGCCTTAAGCGAGGCATGAGGGTGCTGGAAATTGGATAATGACGCAGAGGCACACGTGAAGAAATAGCTTCAGAGAATGAAGGATCCAAGGTCAAATGTAGGCGGCAATGCAGGCTTTGAGAGAAGTGAGCACCTGGAGTAAGCTCAATGCAGCAAAGGAGGGAGCAACGCCTCCCGGTATTTGTGTGAGAGCTTGGCTCTGCGATACCAGAGGGGAATATGCAAGCCCTTAGAATAGGGGAGGGGCAATTGAGGAGTGGAGAAACAGATGGAGAAGAAATCCTGCCCATCGTTTGCAAATTGTAGCTGTGAGTTGATCCTCGATGAGAGTGCGAAGTAAATGATCATTTACAATCTGCTCTGGCAGCAGTTAAATCCAAATGAGTGAGCTCGTATGTGACCATGTGTTCAGGCCATGCACCAACATCCGATCGCCGCCAAGATCCATCCTCCCAGATCACCTTAATATGCACCCCCGTCTGGGAAATTCAACAATAATTATTGAAAAACATGATAGTGTGTTTATTAATCGAAAAGGGTTTATGTTATATGAAAAATATTCCCATTGTATTGTAAATGTGGGAAACTATTGATCTTTCTCTCTAATGAACACTTGATTGCATCATGCATATCCACCAAGGAAGAGTTAAGTCTTATATCCCACCACTACTTATATTACTTATTCTAAAAAAAGAGATGGAAAAGGGTCTTTAATTGTTATCTTAGTTAATTTAAAAAATTTACACATATCCTTAAATTCCCATTTATTTTCTTGGATACTATAATGGGTGACATCCATTCACTTTCCACCACCTTGTACATGGCTCTTTCCTTTATTAGGTTGTTCAATTCTTCTTGTACCTTTGCCTTATATATTGGTTTCATTTTGTAAGGTTGTTGTCTCATTGGCTTGGCATCGAGCTACAAATCTATATTGAATTCTCCAAACTCTTTAGGTATTCATTTTATAAAATGATAGGCACATGCAAATACATTTAAAAATTCTTGGAATAATGTAATTTCTTGTTCCATTGTCTTGTCATTCCAAAAATTTCCAATTTCTATGTATTTATGTTATTCTCCTTCCCCCACTATATTGACCCTTTTTTATGTATCTTGTATTGATATAGATTATATCAACATATTATTTTTCATCTATCTCAATGCTTTCAAAGTGGATAAATTTGAGGAATTAGCTTGTAGAGTCATTTTTACCAGTGGGTCCTAGTTTGGAGAATTGGGGTTTGAAACCTACTAGAGTAATTTTGAGGCATTAAACAAAGTTTCTCGGGTCACAAAAATTATCACTTGTGAAAACCCCCTAACGCTATTCCACACTTAGTGATATTTCCAATAATGCAATAATCAAATCAAAGAGAGTTCATATGCAAAAGTTACACCTCCCGCAAGTTGGCCACCATGGTATGAGTGGATGCTATGTCAGCCAACTTACTCATGCATATGGGGCTAGCCATGTGTGGAAAATGAAGAAAACACAATAAGGTTCAATTCATAACTATAGTTTAGGGTTTATGAAATCAGAGCTTACCCATAGTTGGCTATGGGATATGTTAAATACCGAGCCACTAGGAGTAGGGGTTCCATTTTACGCTATTGTATTTTGTTCCATAGTTGAGAAAAGAAACTAGGAGTGAGAAATTAGAGAGCATAAAAAAAGAGGTTAATTTTATTTAGAATACTTACAGACCATAGGTCTCATGTAACTCCTTAGGGGTACCTCTTCCTTTGTACTTGCACAATTTCCATATCAGACAAAAAGAGAGTAGAGAAACCTCACCTTCTAGTTGGGTTTTCTCCTATAAGGGTTTCCCAAGGGAAATGATGTCAATTTGTGGATGGTGTGCATATTTATTTATATTATATGATTATTTCATTTAGTTATATCAATTAATTGAGTAGAAAATCAGTTAATTAAATAATTGGAGATCTAAAGTAAATATTAGCAGTAAATGTTTCAGTAATTTTATCAAATATGTTGTGATATTTGTTTCTAGTGGATATACATGAATTTTATAGATCATATTGGTATGAACAAAGGTTGCATTGGGGTATTTGTGGGAATATTAGAGGATAAGAAAATAGATTTAAGTAGGAAGTCTTATAACCCTAGCCATGGCCAATGAGTTTGTTCATAATAACCCCCATGATTCCGAAAAAGAGAGATTTTTCAAGTTTGTAAGCATAAGTCACCCACATCACCCAAAATATGAATTCTCAGAGGGTGGCTCTAGCAAAAAATATTGGAATATGAGAAGAGGCTCTAACATAGAGGTCAAATTGAAAGGGAAATCAAGAAATCATGAATACTTAGAAAATGAGTCAAGGAAATTGCCCAAGAAAGAGTAGTGGAACTTGAGTTCTATTAACCATTCATAGTCCTAATTCAAGATGGAAGAAAAAGTTGTCATAAATCCATATCAAGATGAAATTGTTGTGTTAAAAAAGAATCAGTGGTTGAAAAAATTATAAGTTTATTTTAATAGTCACCATATCGATGAAGAACATAAAATATTATTTGTTAGATTGAAGTTGGAGGGTCATGCTCTGACCTAGTGGGGAAGCCATATAGAAACATTAAGGCTGGAGGGTGATCCACCAGTAACTAGGGAGGAGGACTTAAACATGCTCTTAAGTCCCAATTTCACCCTATTGGTTATGCATAGGACCCATAATCTAATGGAACTACTTTAAGTAGAGGTAGGGGCATGTTTAAGTTAAAAAATCCACCCCTAGGGTCTAGAAGAAAAACACATCATTTGCCAAGTCATAAGATCAAAATGTTATTGGTGAAACATCAAAGAAAATGGTGTTTTGAGGGGTCAATGCTCTTTCCTATTGGTGGATATCAAACCAGAAGGCCTAGCAATTCTCCTACCTAGTTGTGGGGACCGAACTGGTAGTCCATCACCACCCTCTCTGTACTAGATTTTTGAAACAATGTGAAAGATTTACCAGCGAAGCTTATGTTTGGTCTAGTTTCACTATTTGGATAAAAAAATAATTGATTTAGTTTAACTTAATCATTTCCTATGATACGGCCAATAAATTGTCTAGGTTCAATGAAGGCCAATCATGAGGAAAATCTATATCAATGGTGCTCTTTACTAATCACAGGGGAGAAGAGATGAACTAATGTCAGAATGTTTCCAGAGTTGTGATTGCGATAAAATTATGCATACACACCACACTAGTGAGCATAGAGGTTAGGAAACAGATCAAGGGCAAAGTCTTAGAGAACCTAGAGATGTACTCATGTTCAATTTAAGAGCTATAGTAATAAAATATTCTCCCCATATTCATTTTTCATATTCTCTCGTATTTTATGTGATTGATGTATTGTGTTTTGCACTAACATTGTTTTGCAGGAAGATTGTATTGGTTTCCTTCTTTGTGTGTAGGTCATTTAGGAGATCTAGGATCAAATATATCAGGGAGATCTTCCGAGAGTTGGAACCACCAAATAGAGATAGGATTATAGAATTGAGAGCTTTGTTCTCTAATTTATTCTTGTAATCTAAAGTGCCTTTGATGTTCTAATTTGCTCAAATCCACTTCTTGATTCACACACATCGTCTAGGAAAGCCCTAGGCATCATGTGTTGGGTTTAAAGTAACCTATTACTACATGAAAAATTTTCCCTTAAACAAAAATAGTGACTCCATTGCTGATATCCAAATAAGTCAATTTTTTAAGCCTACTTTACATGATTTTTATTGGGTATTTTCTAGTTCCTTGACATTTTACAATGGTATATAGTATTTTTCAAATACTGGATTTGAAATACATATCCAAAAACCTCTTAGATATTTGTTTTTCCCTCTGTTTCGCACCTGCAGTTCAGACTAGGGCATTGATAGCCTATTGTTTTAGTATGTAAACTACGAAAGAGAAATGATAGCCTCTTTGGTTTAGTCATTCATTCTCTGATAGAGAATTGAAGTTCATTTTATTTAGAAAACGAGGGGTTAATATTAGATTAGTCAGGGGAATTTTGCATCTCTCTAAGCCCTTTAGGGGTAAGTATTTGGATATATAGTTTTGGACTTGGATCATTTTTATTTTTAATGAGTTTTCATGAAATCTTGTGAATTTAATTATATTATTAGGGTTTGAACCTTCTTCTTTGGTTTTGGTTCTTATCAAGCACATTGGTGTTCATATACCTCTCTGGTATCATTGTACTGACAACCTTACATTGATTGTCTGCCTCTGAGTTTGTTACTTTATTGAAAACTCTTTTTTTCGTATTAGTGCATTCTTGTTGGTGGAATTAGGGTTTTTGGTTTTCAGTGGATTTTGCTTGTTTCCATTTTCTTCTTCTGTTGGGTTGTTGCAACTAGTTTTTCTAATTTGATTGATAGATAAAAGTGTCGAATGAGAGAGATGTGAGGACTATGTGCATGGCTGCATATTGAAAGAAAAATATGCCTTCCTTGATTTAGGTAGGATTCATCGAAATAAAATTTTTTCATTTAAATATAATTTCATGGTTATTTAGATTAGCTTAGTCATATCATCATCAAATTTTCATCTATATTCACCCTTGACTTAACAAACATCCCTTAAAATGAGCACACTTAATAAAATTAATTTGATATTTTTCTCTTTCCTTGGTAGCACAAAAACAACATTATATAGGCTATGGTCTTGGGATAGGGGAGAGAGGTTAACTTCCCCAAGACCAGGAAATAAACATAGAATCTTGATCATTCGAAAAAAATTGCGAATAATTTCTTAAACAAGAATATTCATTGCAGGACCTTTAATCGACACTTAAATTTGCATCTGAACATGAGAAAGCACATACGTTAAAAAATGCTTCACCAGTCCATCAAAATAATTAATAAAATAATCAAGAATAAATCGTAACACAAGATTTGATAATGGATTTCATCGAGTGTGTAGTACGCCTTTGGTCCCTCGGTCAATAGTGCGGAGGCTTCTTCATTAATATCAAAAAAAGAAGATGAGTACATGGAAAAATATCTATCAACACAAGGATCGAACTCTCATCTCGAGTGGCAATGTATCTCCTACAAAGAACCCTCACTGACACAAACGTAATCCTTTGATAAGACAAAGAAATTAATTCTCACAAAAGTGGGATAAAATGGACACTCTCACATAAGTGGCAATATGTCCTCTTGAATCCACTAGCCAGATTCAAATCATACTAATCACCATCATAATTGTATCAAAATTCTGAGAATAATTGCTATAAAAATGACTAATGTCCAAAAAAGTGTCAACATGGCTCTTTCTCAACACTACACCACCTCAGTTTTCGTGCAAAGGCTCAAATGATGAATTCCCTGCATATATTCAAATCTTGCTGTAGCATACAAAGACCACCAGAACTTGCAACATGCATCCATATTTTTGCCAAAATAAAAACAAGTACATGGCCAAAATGCATCATTATACCTCCCAATTTGAAGATTACCAAAAAATCGGTTGCTCCAATGTAAAAATGGACTGCACCATTGCGATCCTTACGAAACTTTGTGAAATTTGAGTATAATCTTGACCCCATTACAACACTATCAAATCTAGGCCTCCAAGTAATATTTCAGATTCGTCACAACATCATAATGGAATATTCCCTCATGGTTCCACTGGTTGCAGGGTTTTTGTACTATCGAGCTGATTAACATGAGAAGGTTTACATAATATTGAGCGGTGGAATTTACAAAGACTAGGTCGTTGGCTAAGCAACACTAATTCTAAGTTAAGGCATTGACCCCTATGGATTTGGGGATTTGAATCTCCACACTGTCAAATTTTAATACAAAAGTAGTATGTTATAACCACATTGTATATCCATTGACCATATCATAAAATGTTGAATAGATACCCCCCCGTTTGAAAACAACCAATTTTAAACTAACAACCCCTCTGCTTTATATTTCGTGTCAAATAAAGGTTGGCCATGATAGAATTATGTTGCTACATTAAATTCCAATTGAATAAAAAGATGTCGAAATATTCACAAAGGCATTTTCAAGAGGTAAATTCAAATTCCACAAGCGCAATATACAGTTGGTGAAAAATCCCTTTCTTGCTAAGAGGGAGTGTTGAGAAGTGTAGCAAGAAATGCTCAATTTGACTTTAGCCTTAGTAAAATTGAGTAAAACGAATTTCCACATCAATAGGACAACTTGGAGGCAGTTAACTAGTGTGACATTGCTCTTGTCACTTAGTTAGCTCAGTAATTTTGAGTTAGAGGGCTTAGAGTTAAGTTATGTATGTGTGATTGCTAAATTTTATTAATCCATTTCGGTTATTTTTAGTTGTATTCAGTTAACTGCCCTCTAAATATTGATAGAGTTAGTTGAAGGTCAGTTGTGAAGTGGGGAACTATTCTAACTCAGAGATCTATCAGTTAAATTATTAATCATCCCAAAATAGCTAGTGCATGTAGAAAATTTGAGTTCCTCAGCTGAAGTGGAGATGACAAGGCAATGTAACATCAATTGTTGACTAGTCTTGATTGTACAAGTGTTGCATGAAATCAATGATCAATCCTTGGGAATTGAAGAATCATTTTGGAGGAAATTCCTAAAGAATAAGGGCTAACTTCCTTAGGATTTGTGCAAGGAAATAGGAGGCTCGATGATAAAATAATTGGCTAAGCGTTGGACAAATTTTCTCATTGAGCAAAGAGAGAAATTATATTTTGTAGATTGAGTTTAGAACTAGAGCTAGCAATTGTAATAATTTATCTTTTCAATTGATTAATGCGAAGAGGCTTAGGGGTTTTTCCCAGTTGGGTTCCCCTAGAAATAATTGCGTATTTTTGGTTTTTCTTATTGCATGTCTATGGATGTTGTTCTAAATTGTGTTTTTCATTTCAAAGATCAGTAGAGTACAATTTTGTCTTTTTTTTTTAAGTGTGAAATCTTGAGCAGTTGTAATTTATATCAAATTTATACAATAACACTCTAGTGAGCCTCTAACGAGTGCCATAGCCTTAAATTTTCTTCCTTGAGTTCATCTTTGGTATCTTTACTTCTCTATAGGGCATCATTGAGCCTCAATATTTCTTTATAAAAAATGAATGAGCCCCATATCTATGCTACAATGCCGCTTTAAACCCACAAAAATCAACATAATGATAACTTCAAGCTTTTCTCCCACTTTAAAGGTTTTAGCTTGAGCTTTCTTAAGTAAAAATTGCGTTAAGAAAATGTAAAAGACAAGTTTGATATATAAATTACTCAACTAATCAATACAAAATATCTACAGAAACTCTTTAAAGAGGCTCATAACGCTCTTGTTTCCTCATGTGCATTAGATCCCTCCTTCTAGAGGTTAAATCACTTGACCATTGAGTAATTTTGCATTAGCATGCATGGTTAACATCAGTTTCAAACAACTCTGCCAAAGTGATTCATATTTGTATGCTAATTCAACTTGGTTTTGTCTCTCATGGTTGAATTTAATTCTTTATTTTCCCGGTATTTAGTTGATTCACTTGAAATCATTTTTTACTTCAGATTTGTTTGTATAAGTGGGTTTTAAGTTGATTTAAGTAACTTTCTCATTGATATTGGAGCTATGTGAAATTTTCCAACTCAACCCTCACACCATTGAACTTATTGTGCATCGTACCATATCATACAACTCATGAAGAAAGGAAAAAAAACCTCATAAAATTGAACAAAATGATTTCAGTGTGGCAAGGGCCATTTAAACCATAGTTGGCTACATTTTAGACTTATCTTGCTCCATTAAACCTTAGAAATGCACCTAGGCTAGCCAATAATTGATTTTTTGGAATTTGCATCATTTTTAAATGATAGCCATGCCCAACAAACCTTATAGAAAAGTATAGAAACTCTCAATTTTTATTCTCTTCAAATACCTAATGTTTTTCTTGATAGAGCACCTTGGGTTTTAGAATCTAAGTTTTTCTCATACTAACAACTTAGATTTTTAGTTAAAAATTTGACTAGCTCTTCATTTCTTGAATATATGTACATAATAAAATATTTATTACTTAGAAACCCTAGCTTGTTCCCTGACACATCAATGATTTTATTCAAGGAAAGACACAAAACCATCTTGGTCAATATTTTGAGTATGAAAATATTTCGTTTTCCTCATCCTCAAAACGTATTTTTTCCACTCAAACCCAACTAGCCTTGAAACTCGAAAACCTTGGTATTACACATTATACAGTTTAAGACAATATATGTAATGGGTTCCTTTTTCTTTTATTGGTTTTTCAAGAAAATCATGAACATGTTTAAGAAATGAACCTTCAAATGTCTAGTAGCTAAGTCATTTGATGAATAGGAACATGTTAAATTACGTGGTCTTGATTTATGTGACATCCTTTTATTTATCTAAGAATACAACATGTACACATAGTAGGTCTTTAGTATATTTCAAAGAGGAAATAGACCTCCAGATGATCCATATTCCAAGGTTTACAAGACTAGCAAGACATCATGGTTGCCAAAGGTGGTTGCCATCCATCTATATTCCCATGTTTTGAAGACGTGGAATGGCTTTTGAATCAAGAATCTAGAATAATTCATGATTAGAGACGTTCATGGAAAACCCATTACTTCTTTAAACACATATAACATTGATATATTTTACAAGATTCCTAGGGAATAAGTGTTCTTGGATGAAGATTGATTAAGCAACTTTAGGATTTTTCCTAGAGAAATACTTAAGACATGTTAGACCAACAAGGGTACTTTCAAAACATGGGTAAACAAAGAGTATCTATTTATTATGCCAAAGAATCATTTTTAGTTGGTGGTTTCTATGATGTGTCAGTTGTATGGTTGACTCAATGTAGAGGCCTTCATGGAACGTTGGGTTCCACTCATGTACACAGTGGAAATTGAAGGAATAATTCTCAACTTGGAAGACATATTTTTGGGCTCCTTTAGACACAATATTGAATATACTCACACCCAAAGGAAGGAAAAAAAACTCAAATTTTTATGGTCTCTTACCTTTTGGACATAATTTGTGTCAAAATTCCATTCCTAGCCATGAAATGGAGGTGGGCCATTCACAAGGAGTCGATCCACCTTTACTACAAAATCCTCTGGGAGAATCATTATATACCATATTATACACAAATTTTTCATGAGTTCTTGGTTCCATTATATGAGACTCTATTCAATGAGACTACATCATGCATGTAAAAAATATCCAGAAAGGTAGTGCTCTCAACTGGTGTTTGATTTGTGGATCATGATGGAATTTACATCAAAATCTTTGTAGAAATGAAAGCTCCCCAACTATTGATATGCTTTTAAATGATAGGGTAGTTTTTAAAGAAATATATTATTAGATATATACATGGGTAGGTGGAGCTATCTCAAGTACCAAGAAACATCCCTAGCCTCACATGTATTTCCACCTGGTAGTCTAGGAATTGAAGGACATAAAGAGGGTAAAGGAAGATTCAAAAGCTTTAACACTTTTCCATTTTTGGGATTTGACGTTCCATAGATATGGTCTAGAATTTGTAGTGAAGGATCATTACATATCATGAAATTACATGAGGGGATATTTATCGTAGATCTAGGTAGAGGAAGAGAAGTAGAAGAATGCTTTAAATTCCACAAAACTCATCTCAAGAATAGGCTATAATCCTGCCGACAAAGAAAAAGTGGAAAATTTTCAGGATGAGGCATAAACATTAGCCAATGAGTAGGAAGCTAAAAATAATTATCTTAGAAGGAGTAAGAGGAAACTATGAGACAAGAACATGAGGTACCCAATATCACACAAGAAGCTATCAGAGAAGCTAGAGAGATCAAATACAAACAATAGGAGGAATAAGAAACGAGGAGATAAAGGGAAAAAATAAGAAATGCTAAGGATGATATAAAAATTGACGAAATCAAGAAATTGAAGATGACAAGAAAATAAAATAAGAAGTGCAGAAAATGTTGCAAGATGAGGCTGACAAACTCAACAAAAATAAATAGAGTTGGATGATCATTTAAATTCAATTGCAATGGAGATTGAATCAGTATTGTCAATGATTCAAGGAATTACAAGAGGTTTCCTACCCATTACAATAATGGGAATCACACTAGCTAAGAGAAAAAAGGTGTTCAACTTGAACAAATTTAGGTTTGACCATAGCCTAAATAGGATTGTGGAACACATTAAGAAAAAATATGTCATGTCATATTTTCCACCAATGCAAGTTACCATTGAGAGGTACATAGTTCCTGACACAAGGAAATATCCTCTCACCATGGCCTCAATAGGAACAACATTCTATGGATCCATTGAGATAAATGTGCAATATATCATAGAGAAAATGAATAATAAGGATGCATAGATAGTTGAGCTCGAACAATTCAAAATGTTGAAAGAAAAAACCAAATAAATCAAGTAGGAAATCATCAAGGTAGAGGATTACAAGGCATTTTTTATATAAGTGCATGAATCCTATAAGTATGTGGTCTTGCAGGTATATCCTTATCTACAAATCATGCAGGAAACATCAACCACATTATTAATGTTGCGACAACTAACTAAGAAATGAGGTATATGCAAGGAGTCTTGAATGATGTTATTAAGTTGGAATAATGACCCAAAGAATATGCTCATGCCCTTGTAGAATTTTCTAGGATTAGCACTCAAGAATTGGAATACAACTCTGTTTCTATCAATTGAGACATAAGTACAAGGAGAAACTAGAAAAAATATAGCTCGGTTAGTAGCATAATACCAACAACACTACTCCTTAGCTGAAAGAATCATCAATATAAATAAACTTCCATCAATTAGGACCAAGTGACAAAGTGTTGAAGTTTGCAACAAGAAAAAATGAAAGTGGCATCTAGAAACATCATCCTTGATCCTAGTGAAAAATAAGCACCTAAACTAGGTGGGGCCCACATAGGTTATTTTTAGGTGTATGTCTATTTTTAGACATGTTGAGAAAAATCTAAAATTAGCAAGAGGCTGATTCTAGATGGTTGAGAAAATTATATTTTTAGATGAGTTTATATTTTTAGATGAATGGGTGTAGTCTATTTATAGATCGCCTGTCTAAAATTAGGATGCATGTCGATTATTATTAGCCCTTAATAATAATCAGACAATAAATAGTAACTTATTCTCTTGGAGCACTTTATTTTAGTTAACCAATGTGGCAAACCAGTTGATTGAATGAATTTCGAATTCCAAGGTTGGTTGGTGACTCATGCATGGAGGACTTCGTTATAACTGATTGTGGCAAGTTGTAATAGAGTTGGAAGAGTAGTTATGTGAGTTGTTATTTAGTTTAATTCAGTTTAGTGAGTTAAACTCAGTTGTGCTAGTTGTAACTAAACATAAACTAGTGATAGATGAGTGAATTAATTATTTAATTAATTCACAAGTAGTGTCTTACTTGCAACTGAAGAAATACAACAGTTAACTACTTGCATGTCAGATCCAATAGAGACCCAGTGGAGAGATAGGTGAAAGGGTGAGATGGACTATTTGTTGTGACTATAGTGGAGCATTCAATGCATCCACACACACATTGGAGATGCTTATGAGTATTGCGCAGTGAAGGCAAGGTAAGGTCGAATTCATTTAGGGTTCTTCTTCAGCAGGGATTGCGTAGTTGAGGCAGGTTGTCAGGAGGCAAGAAATTGGTGCATGGAGGTGCAAATTTCTGCAAGACAATGTGAGACAATTGTATATTGTATTGAGAGCTCTATGAGCTGATCTTTGTATGAGATATATGAGATTGTTTCATGATCCATTGATATACATAATATATGATAGTTGGGGTTTTTAGCTTCAAGCTTTCCCGGTAAAACATCTTGTTATGTGTGATTGATTTTCTTCACGTGTTTGCAATTGGCAATTTAATTTCCGCAAAGAATTAAGTGTAAGGATTCTATATTTAACACAAATTTAATTTTTTAGATAGGAGAATCCATAAATACATTATTGTGTTTATAAATTTCTACACAAAGTAATAAAAGAGTTGGAGGAATTTTTAACTTCCAAAGAATTTCATGTTAGTGTATTCAATAACAATATCACTAAGGACAATCTAAAGCAACACCTTGTTGACGATGATAACAAACAAATAGTCCGGAAGTCTTTCCTAGTTTCATTAAAGAAATACATTGTATATCTCTCTTAGAACATATAAAAGTATCATGTATTCATGGAGATATTATTGCCCAACAAGATCAATATGATTGCATCATATTATGAAGTTTGAATGACATGTCTTCAATATGTCATAAAACTATCAATTCAAGCTCTAGTCAAATTGTAATAGTTTTTAGCCTCATTTGTTAGGGTTTTTGAGCATTTTCTTTTGTTATTTTTGTAAATAATGAGAATTTGAAGAGTTTCAACTCACCCCAAATAATATTAATAGTCACAAGGGATAATTAATAACCTAGCCTATAAATATTGTGATACTCTCATTAGGAGGGGTTCCAAAATTTTGAATTTCTTGATTTTCCAAAAAACCAAAGCTATGAGGTTGGTACTTTTATACTCAATGTTATAAAATTAAGAATAGTGAAAGGCCATTTCTAATTATATATTCTTACATGCAACCTATCTTCGTTTTTTATTATCCTTGAACAAGTTCATTCATGTATGCATTTTTGTTAGATGTTTTTATACTAGCTCACATACTAATCTATGCAATAAATAGTTTATTTTCACATGTTTATTGTTTTGGTTTTGCAGATTTTATTAATTAATACTTATTAGATCAAAATATTTACTATTTTTAATTTTATCTACTAATTTAAACACCCATTGTTTTTTTGGAAATTAAATAAGTATTCCTTTCACTATGCATCTGTTTTTATCATCTAAGTGCTTCCTAAATCTTGTCTAACTTCCCTCTAATATCTAGCTGTTGAAGGCTTGAAATTATCTGCCTCAAAACTATAAGGGAGAGACCACTCAGTACGGACCTTAGATCAACTCATTTTCCATTTAAATGGTGGTTCCAACTAGTTAAAATAGGTCCATTTACTTGTTCCCTATTGTTATCAGTTTAATATGTGTCTTTAGTTACCAATAGGCAGGGACATCAGATCGATTCTTCTTGCTGATTATGCAAGAGAGTGACCCTTAAGCTGTTTTAACGGCACAACCAAACCACTCTAAAGTTTTTCCTCTTAAAAAGAGGACTTATATAATGCAAGATCTATGATAACACATGCAAGACTAAATATATAATGTGACTAATCTAACCTATCTTGCTTGAAGGAAAGAGAGATCCTTCTCTCAATTGAAATCCAAGTATCTATACGAGGAAAGAAGCTTTTAAAGAATTGGAATTAAGATGGAGGAATTAGATCAAGGAGATAGCTCACAAGATTTTATTCCTTATTAAAACAAATAATAACAATTAAAAACTTAGTAAGTTACATAAGAGCCTATTCAAAATATATCCAATTCCTTATTTATCATAAGAACTAAAAAGATTCATGATGAATTATTGAATTAGTTCGAATAAGACATCATGTATGCAAGCGAACAATTATTATCCTAAATTGTAAGATAGCTTTCTTATCTAAAATAATAAATACTTATTCCTATGAAAACTTCAATTTTCATATTCTATCTAAAATTAAGCCTGTAGAATAGTATAAGCAGACTTTTAAATAAAGTAATGCTCAAGATTCAACAATAGTGCACGAATCTGATTACTAACTCATACATTTGAAATATAAATTGAAAGAATGAAATTACAATTCATTTCACTTAAATTCCGTAAACAATAGTGCTAAACATAATTAACTAAAATAAACCTTTATTACAAAAATTGATGCAAGTACATAGCCTTGAAAGACTGCAATAGTGCAAATATGTCGCTACCCGCACTTGATCTTTGTCTGCAAAGGAGACCTCAAACCCACTGCAATAGTGAAAAATGAACAAGAACTTCCTTTACAAACAAATTATAAACTATAACATCATTATTCCTCTCCTCCTCAATTCGAATCCCTTCTTAATGTGCACTCATAATTTTTTTGTAGGCCTTTTGAGTTTGTTTGGTCTCCCATATTTCATGCTCAAAATATTGTATTTTCCAGCTGCCATTCAACTGAAATTTTTAGAAATTAAAATAAAATTAGAAAACAAAAATTCATTCTCAACAAATTATAAAAATAAAAATAAATAAATAGATTTAAAAAACAAAAATAATTCAAGATGTGATTGCTTCTGTTGAGTTTTATTTTCTTTTGAGAAATACTGGAGGAGGAATTCCCAAGCTAATAATTTTTTTTTCAAATTAATATAAAAATAAAATTCGTCACTATTATTTCCATTGGATTTATGGGTTAAATAATTTTGATATTTTCTAAAATAAACCATCCAATATTGTGCTCCTCTATTATAACTTTCCAATGAGCTATTGTAGGGTTAATTTGGTTGAGTAGTTCTCCAGTTATGCCTCTTCAAAGATGAGATACCAAAATAAACCGAACTCTAGAAAATGTCACGCCTCTCTTAAAATTTTAAAAATGTAGTTAAAAAAATCCAATTCTAATTTTTTTTTGTAAGCTTGGTATTACCTACATTTTCATTAATTTTAATAATAAATTTACAACCAGATGACTACTGTTAGGTGGCCTCAACTTGCCCTGAACAGGAAACCAAGTCTGTTGGCCACTTGATGGCGTGGTATGCCATCCTAAAACTATAATTTCTGAGTCTGCCAAACCAAGCTAGAAACGATTGGATGTTCATACATATTCTATCTTCTATTTTCCTATTGGAATGACTGGATGTACATATAAAACCAAATTTTATTCACATACAAACAATAAACACAAAAACCAACAATAGTAATCAACATAAAAACAAATCTACGTCCTTAGCCGAGGCAGATTCTACTGGCGCCGGGTCCTAAACAGAAGTTCCTGGGAGTTCAATCAGATTAAGGATGCATGGGAGGTGGTATTCGATGTGCCGAAGGCGCCCATCTTGCTTTTGTAGCTGGAACTTAAGGTTTTCAATTTCTTTTCTGTAATCTGGAAAGTCCTAAACAATCATAGCTAGGCTCATGGAGATCTGTTCAAGGGCCTTGCCCATGATTCCTTTTATGGGCCAATAGAGGAAAATTGTTTGTTTGAACTGCATTACTCTGCCACGAGTTTTCCTAGGGTCAGGACCAAGGGCCCTCCATTCTTCTGCTTCTATCTCCATCGAACCTGCATTACGGTTTAAGTCTGCCTCCTATTTCTCTATCAATTTCTGAATGTGTTCGGCGGTGTTCTCGTGGTATGCCTTCGCGGAATTGTGAATGATACTAACAGTGGGCCTCCTACCTCTTGGCCTACCCGAGGACGATCTGGGATGTCCTTTAGGCTCTTTCCCTTTGATTTTTCTACCTCGACATCTCATAGCTGGGCTCTTGGACTGAGCCATATCCATTTTCTTACCCGTTGGTGAGCTGGGCAGAGGATGGGCGTCTGTCAGAGGGTAAGTCAATGAACGGTCCCTGTTTCCAAGTTGGATATCTATCCAAGTAGAAAAAAAGGAGCATAATTCCATAAATTGTGCTGGGGTTCCCTTCCTTTCATAGGAAAAAAAGTTAACATCGTTCCAAGAGACATGCAAGGGGTCTTTCTCCAGAACTCAGGTTCCGTTCATGATATGCAGGGGGTCTTTCTCTAGAACTCAGGTTCCATTCATGACATGTAGGCATGACAAGTCTCCCATACTGGGCTGCTCGAGAGTGTGGTTGTTGAATATGGTGCACTGACATGACTTCGACCAAATGACCTGGAGAGGGCCCGATATATTCTTCTCATGACTATCCCTACAGAGCCAATGAAAATCCATGATGCAGACCATAGTTCAGCCCACCCAACATCGCTTTGACCCTTTCCAAAATCCCAAAAGAATGCCCAACAACAACTCCATCCCAGTTAAGACTCAATCGATTCACCACCCACCTCTCAGGGGGGGGGTCACCTAGATTGTGCACATAGAGCATGTTTCAGGAAAAATTAAGAATGATAAAAACTGACATAGATAGAGAAATAGGTTTAACATCCATTCCCGACTCAGCCAACCTTGACTTGGGAGTCCCAAGCTCTCCTGAATTATCCCATTGATGGTCCTGGCTCACCCTCATCCAAATACATGCAACAAAACCTGTCCCACTGAGGAAAAGGCAACACAGGACACACCCAACAAAACCAGAGGTAATATTAGCCCAATTGACAAAGGCCCCCTTACTATCAACCATTTGAATATAAGGAGCTGTTCGCAAACTGACATACCCCCTCAAAATCCATTCAGACTGGCCACAATTCCATATACCAGAGACTACCATGGAAAGAAAGATAGAAATGAGAGTAAGACCAGTTACATAACAAGATATCACCACTTCAGAATCCTGAGGGAGCACTGGAGCCAACCTTCTGCCTTCTGTTATGAATCTGTAATTTATTAGCAATATTGGCAGAGTCCAATTACAGAAACAACATCGTTTCAACCAACTTTGGGATTCTAGGATCTAGCCCTCTTGAATCCGGAGAGGGATCTCTCCAATATGTACAAAGATGGATTTGTCTTTGAAATTCCAAATATAAGCTAGGCGAAAGCGTGTAGTCAAGGTTTGTTTGTTTTTTGGATGGTTGAGCATGATTACTGTTCAAGGTGGAAAGTTCTGAGTGCAAGAAGTTCCAAAGGTGAGAAGTTGTAGGCAATCAGAGTAAGCTTCGACCAAAAAGATAGACAATTGCAAGTTTTAGTCCATTAAGCTATGGAGTCATAATAGGATTTAATTGGAACAACAAGAGGCAAGAGTGGTCCATGGGGAAAGTCATCTATGTCTAAGGATCTCTTTGAAGATTTATTTATGGAATGGAATGATACAATAAGAAGGAGAAATAAACAGATGCAGAAACAAGAGTAGCCCAGGGTCTGGTAAGTACTTTGAAACTAGCCAGCCTTTGAAATGGACTCAAGAAAAACATAAAATTAAACTAGGAACTGGTAAGTAATTTTAAACTAGCCAGCCTTTGATACACTTTCAATAGAAAACATCTTAAAACTAAGGGAAACTTGAAGGCAACTTTTGAAGTAGAAACTAGCGGGCCGGGCTCACCACAAATCCTCTCCTAGCTCTTCTTTTACTTGGTTACTTTCAAGAAAAATACAAAGATAACAATAGAATGGCCTAAGATCTGGTAAGTACTTTGAAACTAGCCATCTTTTAACACATTCCAAGGGAAACAATCAGGTAGTCTGTGGGATCAAACTGGGACCAAGGCTCACCATATCTTCCTCAGTTCATCTTCACTAAACATATAATGAAAATAACATCTAAGAACAACATTCAACTAAGACAATAAGACGAGGGAACGCCAGCATTACTATGCTTAAACTGAATTAAATCATTCCTAAATAACACAGATGGAAGAAAACATTCAGATAAATATTTTCATTCAGAGAAGGTTACCGATATACAGTAGGTCCTAACTCTATGCATGCTGTTCTTTATAAGAGAATATGCAACATAGATGGAAACAGAAACAAAAATAACAAGTTACAATTAGAGAAACATCACCGTCAACATAGACCAGGATCCCATAAATCAGCTTGTATTGATGCTTCAAACCAGTTACAACTTTAAGTCTAGTGCTTTAGGTTAGCAACCATCTACACATCTCAGCCTAACCTATCTATCACCAGCAGAGCTCCAAGAGCCAGTTAATACTATGTACAATAAGAAGTTTTTGCTCAAATGTATATCAAAGTTCTACAACCAACCCCTCACTCATCTTCTGCAGAAGTATATATAGAAGAATGAGGAGGTGAGATCTGATAAAAGATCTCAATTACAATTAATACAGAGTTAATGTCTTTTGGCCCTTGGTGGGCTCAATGAAGAAAATGTACAGGTGTTTCACTGTATTAATTGATTTACACTTATGAATTAAGCTCGGTGGGAGCTTTTTTGAACTTTGAGGCACTATGTGGCACCGAAGTAAATCTTTAGACCTCCTTTGCATTGAAGTCCCCAGTAGGAGTAACTCTTCGGCTGCGTTTGAGACAAATATCTGGTCTTCTTCAATAACTTCGGCCTCTTTTTGAAAGGTTTGAGGCAACAGGTGGCTTTTATGGTAGCTGAGGAATCAATTTGCCTCAACCGCGGTGGTGGAAGCGCTCCTGTCGATAAAACCCTTAAGATATTCTTTAAACTATGTTTTAAATCAGGGATTAGGCTTCTGATAATCATTCTTAGTCGTAATCCCCGTAAGCCTGTCTTTAATCCTTTGTTCTGATGCATTTTGATCTTTGGCACTGATACTCTTTATCTGTGCCAGATTTGCTGTGTTCTTTGCTGTTGTGCAGGGCTGCGTAGGGTTTATAAGGCATCCATGCCTGAGGAAACACTGAGGAAACGTGCATTTCCACCCTGTGGATGATTCCATTTGACGAATCGAAGACGGGAGGGTTGTCACCCTCCGCCTCTGAATCTTCTTTGAAAATTGCAAGAAAATGATAACAAACCCTGCAAAATACGAAAAAAAATTAAAAAATCCTGCTTTTATAGGTTGACTGCATCGGAGGGTGTGTGAGGAGATCGGAGTTGTTGGATGGCATCATCCAACGGTCATGATTGATCGGGAATGATCATGGAAATGGGTGAAAGAAGGATTAAATCCGAGCCGTCAATCGTTCAGAGATCGACGGTCGAGATTGAACGAGGCGGTAGAGATCGACGATCGGGATTGGGCAATGGAAAGTCAAACGGAGAGATTGGGTGATGAATTGTGGGCCGTCGATCTGCAGATAAAATTGACAGTGGAGATCGATTTTCCGCTGTATGATGGCCCATATATCGTGCGCGCGCCTTTGTTAACCATCGAGCAACTTCGGCGAGCGATCACCGTTGGATCAGTGGGCCCAGATCGGACGGTCCACAACGATATCGCTGGGCGTCCCGGTCCGAACATTAACGTGCGATGGACGACGGATGGACGACGGTTTTACAAATAGTACACAGGATGCGTGTCAAGCGATGTATGGAATCGCTGGCCATCGGGTAAAAACCGCCCTCCGCCGAAGAGTGGTGCGATAAAAACCACACGGTTTTGGGAAAATGGCGCACAGCTGGGGGGTCCACAGGGAGGCGCGCTCTGCACCGTCAGATCTATGGATTGAATCGACGGCCGAGATCGCTCCACAACTTGCACGGGCAGAAAAATTAAATAAAATGAATTTCGACGGTTTAAATAAATATCAAAGGTTTTTTAATGTTTTGCGAAGAAATATTTATTTAAACTGGATAAGCGCCCGACTGGCTTAGCGCACGGTCACGGCGCCAGGGTGTATGGGCAGAAAGGCTAGGGACTTAGCCCAATATATATAACAAAAATGGGTTTTTAATGGTTTTTCTCATGATTTTCAAAGGTTCGAGGGTTTCGATAAGGCCAAGACTGAGTCTTAAACCTTATAACGGGGATTTTGATGAGGGGAAAGGCAGAAATGTGAAAATGAGGGATTTTTGTGGGAAATAGGGGGATAGAAAGATGAGGTTAATTTGGGAAGAAGGGAAAAGAGAAAATGGTGTTTGCAGCAATATTTTGGCTTTGGATTTTAGCAGGATTTCAGAGGTTTTTAGGATGTAAACAACGGTATAGGATCTGGATAGAGGCATGAGGCCTTCAAAAAGTCTTCAAGAGCCAACAGTTTTTAGTGAGAAAAAATTGTTCCTTGAAGGCTCAAAAATAGATTTAGCCACCTTTTGGGATAATCAAATTTTACAGGTGGCTAACAATGGCTCCACTTGGGGATGGTGCCTTCTTGAAGGCATCAAGAACTTTAGACTTGCTTTCTCTGGGAGGCTGACCTGTGCCTTATCCATTGGGTTTACCTTCTTTTACTGGGATGATCTTTCTCTGAAAAACATATTAGCAACCATGAAAAACAATGGATCTTCATCAATACAAACTTCTACCTACCCAACCCTACTGATCTAACATTTTTTCTTCTTTAGAGTGCACTTGGATTGACAAACTCTTTTCACAACATTTTATTCTTTTGAAAGCAGGAAATCTAATCTATTTCTACTCCTTATTTCTCCTTGAACTCAGATTAAATAGTTGAGTTCAGATGCTTCTCTACCTATTCTACTATCTGTTGGGTTTAAACTGTCCAACATATTTTCATTCTCTAAATTTCTAAAACATAGATTTAAAAACAGTCAAGTCAAGATTAAGCTGTTTGACTTGCTGTGATCTATGGCATAAAGACAAGCTGCACATAGACATTTATTTTTCTGAAAGAATTAATAAAAAATGGAAGGCTTTAGATCTGAACATTCAGAAACATTTCCTTCCTCTTTTCACAACTCTGTTTTGACTCTTATTGAGCTGTCTTTCCTTTTCTTCTGGCTCAGATTTTGAGCTAATTAGAACCAGATTTTTTCATCTCTTTTACTGAGAAAAAATAGAACAGATTTGAGTCATTTCTCTTCGCAACCTTAGGTTCAGATTTTGATCATGTTTGAACCTTTAATTTCTATCCTAAAGTATCTATTGATAAGCCAAGATTAGACAGTTTGGCAAATCGAATTCACTATCCTATCAGCAGAAAATTTAAAGCTAATTAGTCAAGATTAAACAGTTTGACTAACTAGAAGTGTGTTTTTCAGGAGTGGCATTTGAGCTTGCACACTTTCAGATTTATCTCTCTTTTTTGGTATGGGGCTATACCTTGCTTGTTTTCAAAATCTGCCCTCTTTTCTTTCTTTTCTTTGTTTTTGTATTTTTGTTTTTTTACAACTTTAAATGCAATGGTGGATGAAATATTCATAATGGAAAAGATAAAAAGGCTTCAAAACATAACATGGATCAAGAAAAGTAATGCTTAAGCATCCTGCCATTGACAGGACCCCCAAACAATTCTGCTCCATTCAACTCCTGCAAGAAAAATGCATTGTTACCAGCAGCTGAATGAATAGAGTAAGGGCCAAGCCATAGGTTGTCAAATTTTCCATGCTTGCCCTTCTCTTCCCTCCTTGAGTCCCATTTTAAAACTTTGTCCCCAATCTTGAAATTGCTAGCCTTTGTTCTTCTGTCAAAAAGCTTTTTAATGCTCTCCTGTTTCTGCAATGCTTTGTTATACACTTCCTCTCTGGTTTGTTGAAGATGAATGGTGTGATTTATTCTTCTGATCATGTCATTATCTTCAGTCTACAACTCTTGAATCAACTTGATTACCGGTACACCAAGGCTGTTAGGAAAAATTGCATCCGTACCATACACAAGCTGAAAGGGTGACATACCAATGGATTTCTTCAAAGTTAATCTGTCAGCCCAAAGTGCATGAACCAACTTTGTGTGCCAAGACTTCTTATTGTCCTCCAACAGTTTATTAATTATGTTCACTAAGCTTTTGTTTGAGGATTCTGCAAGTCCATTACCTTGAGGGTAATAGGCCGTGGAATGCCCCAATGTTATATGATGTCTGTGACAGAACTCAACCATCTTCTTTGATCCAAATGCTGCTGCATTATCAGTGATGATCTTGGTAGGACAGCCAAATCTGGAGAGAATATTAGTTTCCATAAATTTATGATAACTGAATCATTGGCCTACCTACAAGGAATGGCTTCAATCCACTTAGTGAAATAGTCTGTGGCAGTGAGAATCCATCTATGTTGGGCAGAAGATGGTGGATGTATTTCTCTTATAAAGTCGAGTCCCCACTGTTGAAAAGGGGCTTCAATAGTGATTGGATGCAGAGGAAGGGATAGCAGTTTTCTTTTGCCTTCAAAAATTTGACACTTATGACAGGCTATGATCATCTTGTGTACATCATGGAAAAGAGTAGGCCAATAGAAACCAATCCTCAAAATTTTGTTGGCTGTTGTCTTCCAGTACAAATGACCTCCACACTCTCCTTCATGGAACTGGTACTTAACCTTTTCTGAATCAAACTCAGGAAAACATTTAAGCAATAGACCACTTGCATTCTTCCAATAAAGACATTTATCTATAATGCAATAGTTTACAGCTTTCAATTTTAGGAACCTTGCCTTTGTTTTTGTCAAACTAGGAGGTGTATTCAAATTAAGCAGAACATAAAAAATATCAACATACCAAGAGGAATTCATAAAATGGTTTTCAACAATGGGTGTTGATATTTCCTCTTGATCATCTAAAGCATTAATCATATGAATATCAAGAACTTCATAATTTGATTCAGCCATTAATCTAGCTAGACCTTGGCCTTTGATGAGCTTAGTGGGCTTTATCTCTAAATCATATTCAAGGATAACAACAATCCACTTACCTCTCTTACCATCTGGGTCCTGTGTTAGAACGTCTTTAACCACTGAATTTGGGACAAAGGCAATGATGTGTGAGTGAAGGATGTATACTCTTAAGTCTTTCAATGCTTTAACCAAAGCAAATGATTGTTCTCCATAATGTTGTACTTCAAAGGGGCATCCCTCAATGCCTTGCTAAAGAATGCAACCGGCTGCTCTTGTCCTTGTGGGTTTTCCTGTAAAAGGACAACAGCTATGGTATGTTTTGATGCAAATGAGAAAATATAAAAATCTTTTGAAAAATTAGGACTTATCAGAACTGGCGTTTTGGTAAACGCTTGTTTCACCAGTTCAAAGGACTTCTTTGCTTCCAAGGTCCATTTTACCCCTTGCTCCTTTTTCAGCATGTTTGTGATATTCCTAAGGAGCTCAGCTAAATTAGGGATGAACCTTCTCAAAAAGTTGATCTTCCCAATGAAATATTGTAACTCCTTGATGTTTCGAGGATGAGAGATTTGCAATATGGCCTCAATCCTCTTTGGATCTATCTTTATATCCTTTTCTGAAATAATATGTCCAAGAAGCTTACCTTCTTGGAGACCGAATAGTGTCTTCTTAGGGTTTAAAGATATTCCAAACCTTCTGCACTTCTCGAAAACTTTTCTCAAATGTTCTAAGTGTTCTTCATTTTTTTTTGAAAACACAGTGACATCATCAAGATAGATAATGATGAAGAAGCCCAATTCTTTCGAGAATGCTATGTCCATGGCTCTTTGGAAAGTTGCTCCAACATTCATTAGACCAAAGGGCATTTTCACATACATGAAAGTGCCCCATGGTGTAGTAAAGGCTGTCTTTAATTGATCAGCAGGGTAAACCGAGATCTGATTGTACCCTGAATAGCCATCTAGCAAAGAAATTCTTCTAGACCCTACCACCCTTTGTAAAATATGATCCATCTTGGGTAGAGGGTAGTTGTCTTTTAATGAAGCTTTGTTTAAGTCTCTAAAGTCTATACAAAGCTTGATTTATCCATTTTTCTTCCTAACAAACACCATATTAGACACCCATTCAGAATATATAATAGGGAAAATAATACCAGCTTCATACATCTTTTTAATCTCCTTCTCAACCAAAGGTAACTGAACAGGGTTTATTCTGCGCAGTTTCTGTTTGAATGGTTTTTGGTTTTCTTTAAGGGGAATTTTGTGCTGTATTATTTCAGTGTCATAGGATTTAAGATCTTCGTAACTCCACGCAAAAACATCAGAAAACTCTTTAAACAGCTTAATGTATTTGAGTTTAATCTGAGCTGGTAAAGTCTTAGACAATTTAATCATTTTCGGTTTTTCCTCACTGCCTAAATTGCACTCCTCCACTTCAGTCTCTACAGGTTCCAGTTTTGGCTTGTGAGCCACATCATCAAAATCAAACAACTCTTCCAAAGGTGCCAGACCTCTAGGCAAAATTTCATCTTTAGAGTGTAGAGTTTCCAACTCTTCTGTTTCATCTGTAAGTTTGCTAGTCAATAGGTTAATATTGACAGGCTCAGGAGACGGTTCTTCTTCACCAAGAAAGTTTTCTTCACTGCAGTCTGTTTCATAGTCTGAGTCCAAAATGTTTAGTTCGAATTCATTTCTGAAATTATGAAGTCTTCTATTTGTTTGTCATTGTCAAACACCTGCCGATACTTCTTATTATCAGGCACTGATGGTCTAAACTTTACCTCAGTTGTACAGTCTTTGGTTTCAAATGGCGCTAAGCATGTCCTAGCTGCAAAGGCTAAATTGTGGGCTGCAATGTTTCTTTTCCTTGGGACAAAAAATACTTTGGACTCCTCGAATGTTTTTAAAAGGTCCATGACATCATTCCGGTAGGCTCTAAGTCTGGGATGATTTGCGTTATACTCCCCGTTTACTTGCCTAATGATCAATTCAGAATCTCCATATACATTGATTCTTCTGGCTCCTAAATTTTTCAAAAGATGTAAGCCTAAGAGAAGGGACTCATATTCTGCTATGTTATTGGAACATTGAAAGTTTAATTTGCATGAAATGCATTATGTGTGGTTGTTTTCAGTGTTAGTGATCCAGACACCTGCACCAGCGTTAGTTCTGGTGCATGACCCATCAAAATACATACTCCAGAGAGGAATTTTCTCGGTTTTATCTTGGTTAGAGTCCTCTTCAACTATCGTGCTCAAGGGTTGTTGTTGAATGTCTGCACTGAGTTGAATTTGTTTTGATTCCCCCAGATTTTCGTTTATTTGAGGGGTAGATTCTTGAATCTCAATGTTTAGAAACAAAGGACACATAACCTGTAGTTCAATACCCATATTTTGTTTGCTAGTTTTTACGGGTTCAGCAAACCGTTTTGACAGTTCTGTGGCATTTACCTCCTCCTCTCTATTGGCCATTAATTCTGTTAAAGTGACTTTTTCTCTGAGTGTTTCATAATTAAACATAATAAAAGAATCAAGGCCTGTATTGATAGAATATATAGGAGAGTTTTGTGGTCTGTCTTGGCTTGTGACTGTGTATTGCATATGGGACTCCCTGTAAAGTCTTCTAGTTTGATTGAAAACAGGGATAGTCGCATAGGTCATGTCCATTTGCATAGTCCCCTGTAACTTAGCCCCCCAAGATCTTGATAAACACATTCCATATTTTGGGGGCACATCAGCCACAACAATATCCATGACTAAGCATTTGGCTGGAATTTTGGCTAAGTTAACACAGAGGTATTTGATCAATCCTAAAAATTTTACTCTGCTTGAGTCAAAAGAGTAAAGGTATTTATAAGGTCTGGTGATTTCTAGACCCAGGCTCTCCATTACAGCTTTAGGCATTAAATTATGAGAAGCCCCTGAGTCATGCATAGCGTTATGCAAAATTTTGTCATGAATGTTAAAACTTACATAAAATGGAGGAACAGGTCCCTCTTGATATCTTCCTTCAATATTTGGACCAAAAATAAGCTCTGGTTGGTCATCGCTAAGATTGACTGTGTTATTGTTGTCCTCTAAATTTAAAGCTTTCAAAATTTGGGTCCTATATACATGTTGGGCAGTTAATTCAGTCAAGGGAACAGAGATTTTGATCTTAGAAATTTCCTGTTCTAGGCTGAAAGGAACTTGACTCTTTAAAGCGCTGGTTTCAGCCTTATTAGCTGTCAGTCTATCAGCAACATCAACTTGCTGATTTGTTTTGTTTACAATTGACAAAACTGTTTTTGCAGGAGTACTGACTGGAGTGTTAGTACTGCTAATGTCTGCACTCTGTTTTTCATTGTCTTGAGTGCTTTTTCCTTTACCTTTACCAGAATTTTCAGCCACTGTTTTATCCTTTTGTTTGACAACTTTAGGCTTGGTTGCAGTGCTGTTCTGTGAGGATTTGTCAGAGGTTTTGTTGTTGGGGGTTTGCTGACTAGATTTAATTCTAAGGTCATATTCTCTTCGAGGTTCTGCGATGGAATTTTCCATGTTTTGATAATAATTTTCATTATCATCTCTTTTGTAATCATAAGGTGTGTAAAGGCCTTGTTTTTTATCATAATGAGGCTCAAAGTCATCATCATCTACCCCAAACAGGTTGATATCATCTTCCTCTGTTATTTGATCTGTTTCCTCAACCTCACTTACATAGTTTTGATGAAAGGGAGGAGTGATCTGTTGATCATCTTCCTTGGGTCTGTTTGGAGGTTGGTTCCTTCTAACATTCTGATTCTGGTTCTGGTTTCTATTTTGAGGAGCAGTTTGGTTTTGGCTTGCTTGTGCTCTCTTGATTATGCTCATCTCTTTCATCATCTCCTCCATCATTTTTTCCATATTTGAGTTAGAAGTAGAAGGTGTGGGGTCCTCTCTAAAGGATACTCTCTTTTCAGCTTTCATCCTTTCTCTCTTCTCCATTAAGTTGACTTCCACAGAAAGAGCACCTCTTTTCATATCTTCAAGAGTTGCAAAATCTCTTTCTCTTAGCAAATAGGTCATGTCAGAGTCAAACCCTTCAGGAAAATTGTTTAAAGCTGAGCCTTGTGGAGGTTTTAGTTCTGGGGAAAGTGCATTATACACACTATTAAACCTAGTGCAATAAGCTTGAACACTTTCCCCGGGGTTTCTATGGAGGTTCTTGTAATCAGAAAGGACTTGGAGAGGATTCTTCTTCACTTCCCATTTGTTTAAGAAAGTTTGATGGAAGCCTGGGAGATCGTTTATACTATTGGGGGCTAAGCTTTTAAACCATTTTCTTACTTCTCCCCCTAAGCTTTGAGCAAATAATCTAAGCTTGACATAATCATCATCAATTTCATTTATGTCAAAGTAGTCATTCATCTTATCCACATGTTGTGATGCAGTTGTAGCATTGCTAGCATCATATAATGGAATCTTGGACTGATAGTGCTATGGAAGTTTGACTAATGGTGCAGGAAGGACTAGGGGAGCATACCATGCAGCCATGGTAGGAGGTGGAGGTGGATTCACAGGTGGGTTGACAAAAGGGAAGGTGGGCTGAAGTGGAGTGGTTTGAAAAATGGATGAAGGATGAGTAGATGTGGATGGAACAACAGTATATTGCTGAGCTAACCTTGGATGAGAGACACCTAAATTCAAGAGGAAGTGTATATCGAGTGGGGTGGTTTCTCTACTACCAGGATGTTCACTTGTCTCCGGGGAGGAAAGTGAAGACTCAGAATCTAGCTGAATTATATCATCAAATGACCTAGTTCTAAAAGGATTTACTAAGTCAGCTTGTGATTGTTGTAGAGCTGAAAGATTTTCAGGAACTGATTTAGCTCTCAAGGGTGATCTAAAAACAGTTGATAATTTAATCCTAGGAGACTTCCTAAGGATAATTTCTGGGTTATCAACTAACTCAGGTGGATCAGGGTCAGGATGGGCTCTAGTGTGAATATTTCTAGGAGCCACTATGCTGTGTTTTTCAGACCCAAACAAACAGGAAAATTTTAACCAGGTATGACAATCTTTGAATGGTTAACTAATTTGTTTACCTAAATTTCAATCCTACAGTCCTCTAACTGAGTTTGAATGATATTATGATGATCAGGGTTCTTCCCAGTGGAGTCTTAAGGTCTGTTCAGGATTGTGGAGTCGCCAAGTGGAATTTTTTAGCTCTCTTTAGAGGTAAAAGGTTTTATGGTCCACCACCATGCTTGGGAAATATCCCTTTTCAAGGATATCCCGGAACACAACAAACTCTAACCAAATATTGACTGGGAGGGAATTTACCAGATATTTCACCTCTAAAAGAGGATGAGATCCGGAAGCTACCTGGCCCTTTCCAGACTCTATCTAAGAGTATGGGGTAAAACACAACAAAGGTAAGTGTCAATGTAGGAGTAAGTGTTTTACTACCAATCTGAAATTTTTTTGGTTTTTTCTGAGTTATTTTTCAGTTGTGTGGTTTTTAAGAATATCTTTAACTCTGTTTCAAAACTTAGCTACGCTTATGAGACAAAGACAGTCTACTCTTATGGCTAAGCCAACTGATTTTTCAAGGTCAGACAAAGACTTAAGAGAATCCTAGGGTTTACCTAGATTGTCACCGATTCAAACAAGTTTCATCATAATTACCATTTCTTGGTAGTGCTTGAAAAGGATGCTTCTAACTCTCAAAATTTTCTTGAATTGAGGGTTCTCTGAGGTCTTAAAATGTATCAATAACACTCAGTCCCCAGTGTAGTCGCCAGAAATATTAGTTGCTGCTGGCTCAACTGGTTACTATAGCAAATGTTCTTGAAATGATTCTGGGTTCGGTTCCCCAGCGGAGTCGCCAGAAATGTTAGGAATCTCTAATTTATTAGCAAGATTGGTAGAGTCCAATTACAGAAACAACATCGTTTCAACCAACTTTGGGATTCTAGGATCTATCCCTCCTGAATCCGGAGAGGGATCTCTCCAATATGTACAAAGATGGATTTGTCTTTGAAATTTGGGGTTATGATATTAGGATAGTTATGAAGGCCAAGGGTTTGTTTGTTTTTTGGATGGTTGAGCATGATTACTGTTCAAGGTGGAAAGTTCTGAGTGCAAGAAGTTCCAAAGGTGAGAAGTTGCAGGCAAGCAGAGTAAGCTTCGACCAAAAAGATAGACAATTGCAA
Source organism: Pinus albicaulis (assembly GCA_034641835.2). Classification (NCBI taxonomy): domain Eukaryota; kingdom Viridiplantae; phylum Streptophyta; class Pinopsida; order Pinales; family Pinaceae; genus Pinus; species Pinus albicaulis. Next base: position 743,528,818 of record CM076573.1, on the reverse strand, counting down.
GTTTTAGTCCATTGGGCTATGGAGTCATAATAGGATTTAATTGGAACAACAAGAGGCAAGAGTGGTCCATGGGGCAAGTCATCTATGTCTAAGGATCTCTTTGAAGATTGATTTATGGAGTGGAATGATACAATAAGAAGGAGAAATAAACAGATGCAGAAACAAGAGCAGCCCAGGATCTGGTAAGTACTTTGAAACTAGCCAGCCTTTGACATGGACTCAAGAAAAACATAAAAGTAAACTAGGATCTGGTAAGTACTTTTAAACTAGCCAACCTTTGATACACTTTCAATAGAAAACATCTTAAAACTAAGGGAAACTTGAAGGAAACTTTTGAAGTAGAAACTAGCGGGCCGTGCTCACCACAAATCCTCTCCTAGCTCTTCTTTTACTGGTTACTTTCAAGACAAATACAAAGATAACAACAGAATGGCCTAAGATCTGGTAAGTAATTTGAAACTAGCCAGCTTTTAACACATTCCAAGGGAAAAAAACAGGCAATCTGTGGGATCAAACTGGGACCAGGGCTCACCATATCTTCCTCAGTTCATCTTCACTAAACATATACTGAAAATAACATCTAAGAACAACATTCAGCTAAGACAATAAGATGAGGGAACGCCAACATTCCTATGCTTAAAATGAATTAAGTCATTCCTAAATAACACAGATGGAAGAAAACATTCAGATAAATATTTTCATTCAGAGAAGGTTACCGATATACAATAGGTTCTAACTCTATGCATGCTATTCTTTATAAGAGAATATGCAACACAGATGGAAACAAAAACAAAAATAACAAGTTACAATTAGAGAAACATCACCGTCAACATAGACCAGGATCCCATAAATCAGCTTGTATTGATGCTTCAAACCAGTTATAGCTTTAAGTCCAGTGCTTTAGGTTAGCAACCATCTACACATCTCAGCCTAACCTATCTATCACCAGCAGAGCTCCAAGAGCCAGTGAATACTATGTACAATCAGAAGTTTTTTCTCAAATGTATATCAAAGTTCTACAACCAACCTGTTTCTAATCTTCTACAGAAGTATTTATAGAAGAATGAGGAGGTGAGTCCCGATAAAAGATCTCAATTACAATTAATACAAAGTTAATGTCTTCTTGGCCCTTGGGGGGCTCAATGAAGAAACTGTATAGGTGTTTCACTGTATTAATTGATTTACACTTATGAATTAAGCTCGGTGGGAGCTTTTTTGACCTTTGAGGCACTGTGTGGCGCCGAAGTAACTCTTTAGACCTCCTTTGCATTGAAGTCCCCAGCAGGAGTAACTCTTCAGCCGCGTTTGAGACAAATATCTGGTCTTCTTCAATAACTTCGGCCTCTTTTTGAAAGGTTTGAGGCAACAGGTGGCTTTTATGGTAGCCGAGGAATCAGTTTTCCTCAATTGCGGTGGTGGAAGTGCTCCTGTCGATAAAACTTTTAAGATATTCTTTAAACTGTGTTTTAAATCGGAGATTAGGCTTCTGATAATCATTCTTAGCTATAATCCCCGTAAGCCTGTCTTTAATCCTTTGTTCTGATGCATTCTGATCTTCGGCACTGATACTCTTTGTCTGTGCCTGATTTGCTATGTTATTTGCTTTTGTGCAGGGCTGCGGGTTTATAAGGCATCCATGCCTGAGGAAACACTGAGGAAACATGCATTTCTGCCCTGTAGATGATTCCCTTTAACGAATCAAAGACGGGAGGGTCGTCACCCTCTGCCTCTGAATCTTCTTTGAAAATTGTGAGCAAATGATAACAAACCCTGCAAAATATGAAAAACAATTAAAAAATCCTGCTTTTATAGGTTGACTGCATCGGAGGGCGTGTGAGGAGATCAGAGCCATTGGATGGCATCATCCAACGGTCATGATTGATCGGGAGCAATCGTGGAAATGGGTAAAAGAAGGATTAAATCCGAGCCGTCGATCGTGCAGAGATCAACGGTCGAGATTGAACGAGGCGGTCAGAGGAGAAGGATGAATCTGAGCCGTCAATCGCGCAGAGATCAACGGTCGGGATTGGGCAATGCAAAGTCAAACGGAGAGATCGGGTGATGAATTGTGGGCCGTCGATTTGCAGATCAGATCGACGGCGGAGATCGATTTTCCGTTGTATGATGGCCCGGCTATCATGCACGCGCCTTTGTTAACCATCGAGCAACTTCGGCGCGCGATCACCGTTGGATCAGTGGGCCCAGATCGGATGGTCCACAGCGATATCGTTGGGCGTCCCGGTCCGAACATTAACATGCGATGGACGACGGATGGACGGCGGTTTTACAAATAGTACACGGGACGCGTGTCAAGAAATGTATGGAATTGCTGGCCATCGGGTAAAAACTACCCTCCGCCGAAGAGTGGTGCGATAAAAACCACGCGGTTTTGGGAAAACGACGCACGGCTGGGGGGTCCACAGGGAGGCGCGCTCCGCACCGTTGGATCTATGGATTGAATCGACGGTCGAGATCGCTCCACAACTTGCACGGGCGAAAAAATTAAATAAAATGAATTTCGACGGTTTAAATAAATATCAAAGGTTTTTTAATGTTTTGCGAAGAAATATTTATTAAAACCAGATAAGCGCCCGATTGGCTCAGCGCGCGGTCACGACGCCAGGGTGTATGGGCGAAAAGGCTAGGGACTTAGCCTAAGGGGGCTTAAACCCAATATATATAACAAAAATGGGTTTTTAATGGTTTTTCTCATGATTTTCAAAGGTTCGAGGGTTCCGATAAGGCCAAGAGTGAGTCTTAAACCTTATAATGGGGATTTTGATGAGGGGAAAGGCAGAAATGTGAAAATGAGGGATTTTTGTGGGAAATAGGGGGATAGAAAGATGATGTTAATTTGGGAAGAAGGGAAAAGAGAAAATGGTGTTTGCAGCAATATTTTGGCTTTGGATTTTAGCAGGATTTCATAGGTTTTTAGGATGTAAACAATGGTATAGGATCTGGACAGAGGCATGAGGCCTTCAAAAAGTATTCAAGAGCCAACAGTTTTTAGTGAGAAAAAATTGTTCCTTGAAGGCTCAAAAATAGATTTAGCCACCTTTTGGGATACTCAAATTTTACAGGTGGCTAACACCTTCACTGAGAGTGGACCTTCCAAATATATCAACACCGGAGCAGACTAAGCATGGCTTCAACTGATCAAGCCTTGAATGGATGTGTTTAAGACATCGCTTACAAATATCACCCATATTCTTGCCGCGAGACACCTTGCCAGCCTTTCCACACATGTCCAAGGTGGTGGGCATGTAATTCGAGGGCTTCGTCATAATGTTTGATGGGAGTGCTGTCCATCCGGTATGCACCCCGATCGGGGTTCAGTTCAGAAGTCTGTAGGTTTCCCACACTACTGGACTTGTCCTAATCCATGATTCCTTGTAGAGGTTGTAGGCATCCATACATGGGATGGGGAGGCTAGATTGTCTCTAATGGTTCGTTTTGATGGGAACATCCCCAGTTCGCCAGGAAGTTAGCAGCTCGATTTCCTTCACGTCTTAGATCCGTTATGATGACATAATAAAAATTCTAGATAATTTCCCCTAGTTTCTAAATATGTCTAGCAGTTCTCCAGATATGGCTGAGATTGTCCCATTTAGTCCCTTGAATTAGTTTTTTGAGGGTGTTTGCTACTAGTTGGGAGTCACCTTCAACCATTATTTTTTTGAACACTAACCTAATTGCTATGATCAGACCTTGATGGGTTCCAGTGAATTCCACTTCGTTGTTACTCGCATACCCATAGGAATTTGTATAAATGAACTGAGTCAGAGCTCTGTGATCTCAGAAAATCCCTCTGAATCCTATGTGGCCTAGATTTACTTTAGATTCTCCATCAAAGTTTAGTTTCATGAAACCTTTATGAGGTGTGCTGAAGGTTCGAGCGATGTATTTTATGATTGGGATAAATTTCCATGAGTTTGGAGCTAACATAGCTGGCATAAGTTGAATTTGCTGTAGGATCCTTGCCTCATGGGGTGCAAATTTCCAGTCATCAGGTTCCCACTTCTCTGCCAAGATGGTTTCCTGTATATTTTGCTTTATCCCTTCCCACACTACCTCTTGATCCTGCCTCGTATTCTTGAAAATCCTGTGGTTAATTCTCTCCTTCTAGATATCCCAAAGGGTGAAGCCCAAAGAGAAATCCCAGGTTTGGTTGAGGACCGGGCTAGAGTAGAGGCCTTGTCTCTAGATTAGTATGGATTCACAAATACTCTAGGGTTCACGATCCATTCGACCAAAGAGGTATTCCACTTGGAGTCATTTTTTGGTGGCGTACTAACATGAGTTGAGGAGGTTCTCCAATAATTCAGAGTGGAATACACAGAGGATGTGGATCGAGGGTCCATAGAAGCATATTTTAATAAATTGATCCCATGTCAAGATTCTGCCCCTAAAAACCAACGAGAGAAAACATGCCACTTTCGGCCACCACCTTCCTCCCCAGATATTATTCCAAATTTTCTATTGGTTCCCCTGTCCCCATCCTGCTTTCAATCTGTACCTTCGATGTGTAGCCCCACCTCAGAATATCTGGGCCTTCCTGTATCGTGATCCTTCTTGATTCTAGCTCTTTTCTCAATTGGTTCCATTGATCCGAATACCTTATCTTTCTATCTCCTCCAACCTTCATTTTTTACATCCTCTTTCCAATATTGGTTTACTTCCTGGTAGTTCCTGTTCATAGCATATATGAACCACTCGCTCAAATCTTGTCGTGGAAATAAATTTCCTCTTTGTTTCCAAGAGTCCTACTAGAAAAGAGATGTTTGTCCATTTCTCACTTCCCAAAAGAAGGGTTGTTGTATAATCTCTCTGTTTTGAGCAGCCAGGTTCTAGATTGCGAATCCTTTTGGAGGGTCCTTGTGCCTTATGATGTCTTATGTGTGGGTAGGCATGCCATACTTACGAGTCCATATTTCTTTCCACAAACCTATGCCTCCCTGTAACCATATTAACCATAGTTTGGCCCCCATTACCTGATTAAGGGTGAGAGGGTCGCGAAGGCCAAGTCCCCATTTTAGCTTTGGTTTTATGAGGTTGGTCCATGAGACCAAGGCCCATTTATTTAGCTACTGATCACTCCCCCATAGGATTTTTTTAAATATCTTTGCCATTTTGATACAAGTAGTTTTGGGGGCGGGCATGATTGAAAGTTGGTATATCAGGATGGATTGAAGGACTGCCTTGAGGAGGACAATGTAGCCAGCCAAGTTAAGGGTTCTAAAGGTCCATTACTAAGCTTAGATTGATTTTTTTGTAGAAATTGGTTTTAGCATGATACTTAGAGGGAGTTCACCGATAAGGGCATCCCCAAGTATTTAGTAGGAAGAGAACTGATTCCAAATCCCATCACCTTGGCTAAGAAGGTTTGGATGTTCCTGCCCATGTTAAGGAAGAAAATGAAAGATTTATCATTATTTATCAAGGTCCCAGATGCTTCCATGAAAACACGAAGGATTTATTTTATGCAACGAGCTTATCACAACGACACATGGCAGAAGAGCATAATATCATCCACAAACTACTGGTGGGTGAGGGGGAGATCATTGCCCCATAGTCTAAGGCACCATATTTTGAGATTTTGAGCTTCCTTTTTCAATAATTTTCCCAAGCCTTCAACATCTAAGATGAAATGAAATGATGACAGGGGCTCACCTTGTCTTAGACCATGGGAATGGTTAAATGTTCTAGTTGGGGATCCATTGAGGAGAATGGAGTAGACATGGGAGGACACCATGGCATGGATCTAGTTGATCCATATTTTATCAAACCCATAGGACTGAAGGGTGCTAATGAGAAAAGACCACTTAATGCAGTCGTATGATTTAGAGAGATCAAGCTTAATCTCCATCCCTAGAAATTTGAGCTATTTTAGGGAATTGAAGACCTCTTGGGAGGTGATAAATCCATCCAGGATTTTCCGACCCTCAAAAAATCCTATTTGCTGGTGAAATAAGATTGGGAAGTAGGGGTTTTAGGCGTTGTGGTTGTGGTTTTGGTGCACAAGTGTACCAATCCATTGGTGCTTAAGAGGAGTGGTCACTGCCTCCAAGCTATGGTCACAAGTAGAAAATATGGTTAGAAGGTTAGTGAAGACATGCTATAAAATATAAAGCACACTAAATCATGGGATATAGTATGTATATATGGAGAGAAAACACAACTAAACTAAACATAAAAACAAAATCTCATAAAGAGTCAAACATAACAATAATGCAAACGGTGGAATCAAATTCCCCTCTTATTGCTCGATGTTAGGAATAAAGGTACTACGTTACACTCTTGCCAAAGGACCCTTAGAACTATGGAGTTCTAAGACCCAGTGCAAGGAAGTTTTACCCTTTAGCTTCTGTCGCAAGGTATCTCTCTCTACTCCAAAGTATTGAAGTTGTTGGATGGACAACAAACGAATCCTCTCTCTACTACTGCTCTGGATTGCTCATGGGAAATTTGGCCAGCATAACAATGTGCTCTCCTTTTTCTCATCTCTTGGTGGCCGTTTATAGGTGAATTCAAATTCTCCTTCCCTCTCTTGGTACATTGGTGGATGGTGACCCAAGAGAGAGGGTTGATTCCTTTGTGTGCTCCCTTGAGGTCCCAAGGTGGATTAGGTGGCTGTCCTTGGGCGGCCTCAAGTGTAGGATCATTTCCTGAAGTGTGTTAAGTTGTCTCGGAAAGTGACTTCCGCCACTCCCAGGACCGCGTGGCTTTTTTAGGGAAATCCACGTAGACCAGCGCACCTATCGAAGGAAACTATGCACAAAGGTGCATTTCACCTGTGTTCTTGGTGCACAATTTGATTTTTTCCTCTTGACCTTAGATATTTTTAAAATTTTTCAGATCCTCTAATGTGCCTCAGCCATGTAAATCCTTCTGCCTAACATTTAATAATGTCATATTTTCTTGTCTGATTTTCTAGTGATAACACTTGCCCCCTAATGTGTGAGGTCTAGGAAGAAATGTATAGCCGAAATACATTATAGTTTATTTTTAGTGTACTGTGTGGAGAGAGAGAGAGACCCACATACAACCGAAGGTTGGAAACCCCTTATAGTGCGTAGAAGAGTGACCATGTTATGTGGGAAATCTGCAGGAAATAGTATGATACAATACATACAAATTTTCTACGAGGTGGGCATGTCCCATGCTCGTGATGCTTTGGCTAGCTAAACAAATCTATCTCACAGACAAAGGTTATATCTGTGTCACTGATATGGTAGTGATTTTCTGATTTGGTTGATGACGACGATTGTTGATGCCCTCAGGGGCATTTTTTCTTTGAAAATAGGTGGAATGTGTCGCCCATATGCGTAATCTTGGTATGTCATATAAATTCTCATTGTACACATGGGTGTATGACTAGGACCTTCCCGTGTAAGCATTACTGACAGAGATGCTTATAATGGCATGGGTCTTTGATGAATTTGCGCAAAGTGAAATGGTTATAAAGTACGATACCATCTTGACACGAAAGCTTGTGTCATAGTCGAATGTCAGGAGGATCGATGACATCTTTGGGCAATGATGATTGCCACAGTGCCCCCCAAGAATGCCCCTATTGTGGTGAGAAGGAATCCAAGGTACTGCTTCCTTTTTGGAGAATGTGAGTTGAAGTTGATAAAAAGGAAGCCTCAAACGAACAAGAGAGCTACTGATGCAAGGGACCATGTTATCCAATTTTATAGGTGTTAACATAGGCATGATGGCGAGGGGTGACTGAAAAATGATGATGGGAATTCAGTGGCCCAAGGTTGGAGCATAAAAAAGCAACTTGGCAGCAGTCATAACGATTTCTGATGAGGGAATCCCTGGAGTCGGTAGGACGTCTAGGGTGGGTATGTGTTGGTTATGAATGTCATGGTTGATTTGCGTGAAGGGAGTGATGCTCTAAACTAGGGTGACTAGGGAATGCTACCACAAGAGAAAAATGTATGGATGAGTGTGGGACTGTTCGCCGTTTACGATCTTTGTACACTTACCAAAATAATGAAACAATGGGATTGGATTGTACAAAATAGAGAGATGGGAGCCCCAAAATATGGAAATGTTTTCTCACTGATGACGCGAGGAGGGTTTTTTTGCTGAGGGTGGGGGCCCCACTGGTTGATCTCTTGTGTGGGGGTGATGAAGTGGATGGAAAATATCGCATATGGTCTATTTTGATGGAGGAATGGTAGGCCTAATGCGAGACGCGGTGGTGCGCCTTCGATCTTCTTGCAAAAAATTGTAATCCAGGAAAGGGGTTTTATTTCGATATGGTAAAAATTGAATTGATGCATGGTGGATGAATGGGCATGAAGTGCTTCCCGAGCTGAAGTGGTATGGCCATGGTGTCATGATAATTTATTGTAAACATGTGTTGAATAAACATAAGATAAGAGAGGGTATACCTGTCGGCACTGAAATATTATTTTTTCGGAGGTGTGAATGTGTGGAGCCTCCTTTGGGCATTATGAGGTGTTGATCACTGTGTTGATTTCAGTTCTGTAATTGGGCGCTCTGAAATTTCATTATGGTCCTCCAAAAAATCTGAAAAGGGCGACATATAGGCCAATATGGCTCATTTCATCTCATTTGCGACATTTGAGTGTTTGAGAGTTATGAGAGGTTAGAGACTGTTGCAGAGATTTTCTTGCCATTGCAGTTAGCCTGTGCACCCGGGACTCACGCTACTAGAGCAAGGTAGGCCCCATAATGTCCTTTGTTTGTAAGAGTTTATCTCTTCTGGTAAACATGCTGCCCACAATGATATTTCTTTGAATTTTTCAAGATTTCAAGAGATATTCACCTTGATGGTAGGAAAAATGTTTGACATGTTCCCTTCCTCAAATGCATCGGGTGCCAGAATGGGATTCTTGAATCAAATGAATTTCCTTGATGGAAGGAAATATTTTTATTCAATCGCATAAATCTCTTGGTTTCCTGTCTTGTCAGGGTTGGACATTTTTTTAGGGAGAAAAAAAGAGCGGTGATGCATTCCATCCCACAGATAATCTGGCTTCGTCATGGCCTCAAGGATATGCTCATCTGAGTGGAACAAGGATCCTAAGGGGGATTGATTCTACTAAGGCCATGAGGAAGAGGTTCAATCATAACAAAGCTGGTCGACAAACATGAAAAGGATTCCATCGTCGACGTGGTGGAACCAGATGCGACCGACAGGGTGCATATGGATTGGGTTTGCACTGTTGTTGGTACAACTACTCTTGTAGTTGTAGTTGACTCGACACCTATGAATGATGAGCAGACAACCAGAGTCATGGTTCCGATACATGATGATATGAATCGTATATGGTGTATCGTTTCATCGACGTTTTGTGGGGGAGGAATATCCATTGTGGGAGCTTGCGTGAGAGCATGGCTAGATTCCTTATTAGGCTGAGTATTTTTCGGGAGTTGGAAGTAGTGCCTGGTGCAGAGGCGCCTGAATTTTTCCATTAATTGGAATAACTTTGGTTTGTGGTTATGGCCGGTGAAAATGGTGCATGGTACCGCTGTGCCAACTGAGTAGATTGTGTGGGAACCAACACTACTCTTCGTCCCTGAAGTGGACGCTTGGAAGGGATCAGGCGTAGGGGAGAGGGTCCTCTGCTGCCATTTCTGGGTTTTTGGCTTGTATATGTCTAACTCTTTTGGGGAGTGTAGAATTAATGTTGCTCTTTCCACTCGAAGCTTGGGCAGGTGTTCACATTTCATAGTATGGTGAAAATGTGTGCAAATCCGACAATAGAAATGTGTGATTCTCTCTTGGTTAGAGAGGTGCCTCTGAGGGAGGAGGAGACCATGCGAAAGATGTTCGTGAGGTGTTTCAGTTTTTTGCACTGATTGAGCTGGTGGCTGATTCTATTGCATATTCTACATGCCAGCCTAGGATGGACATGGGTCGTGCTAGGTCGATGTGCCTTTCTAAATTTCCCGACATATCGGTGTGGAAATGGGGTAGGCTGCCTGTGGGAAATATGCCTTCCATTATGTTGTCTAAGATCTGGATTGATGATATCTCGATGGTGCATTTCTGATGTATGGATGATGTTGATTAGTGGGCACACCCGAGGGATATAGGTGCAACACTGATCGTGATGGTTGCCTTGACATACTAGACAAGAACATCGTTCTTGGGTTTTCCCGTCCTACTCGTTTGCTGACATGATCGGGTACCAGTGACGTAGCGCTTCTAGGTCTGGGCATGTGGTGACCACATGATTGCATGTGTTACATAATGCACATGTTGGCCTTCTCCGTGGAGGGCAGTTGGGGGTGACTAAGGGTTCCCCGACTGGCCGCTTTTTAGTTGATAGGAATAGGATGGATCTACTTATCACATCCTCTTACATCATCAAGCTATCCATGGATTATGAATCAGAGCCATATTTTAGGGAGAGGCATACTATGGCCGTGCGTAAACTACTTAGTATGCAAAAAATCTAGGGATATAGTGACAATGGTGTAATGGGTGATTTTCACCACATATCTGACATGAATGTTGGATGGCTAGAAGGTCAACGTGGTATACTACATGAACTGGGTACCATCGTTGAAACAATTTCAGCAATGAAATGATCTTGTTTGTCGCAGTGTGCACAATGCTCGATAGGGGGAAGGGGGATAACTGGGAGTATTTTGGGTGAGTGACGTGCCTCTTTTATGTATAAAATGACGCAAGGTCCTTCTCCAGTTGACTGGATGGAGGGATCCTCTTGATAGGATTGCTCGATGGCATGTAAGGCATCCCTATATTGGAGAATTTTTGGGCAATGATGGGTGTAATGCCCATAATGGCCACTGATAGAACATGCATGGTTAGTACGCAATGCTTTGCCTTGAATTTTGGTCGCTGGTTCCTTTTTACGGGAACTTGTTGCCGCGATGTTTATCGCAGAGATAAGGAGCATTTTTAGTTCATCCAAATCTTGGGAGATGTGGGTAGGGTGGCCTATTATGTTGCATATGGTGCAAGGTTGAAATTCCCATTGTATGGTGGGATTTTATACCTTCTTCCCATTTTTACTAGTTTTCTTGGTCGTAACAACCGGTTTTGCGATGGAAATTTCCTTAGATGGGATGGTTTCCACAATCTCCTTAACATATGGGGCTTCCTTATGATCGAGGGGGATTAACCCTTTAGAGGTGACGTTTATGACTCCTGTTGTGGTAGGTGGGACCAGGTACCAAACTGCAATTGCAAATGGTAAGTTTGGCAACACCACTGTGGCCAAGAATTGTTGTCACACAAAACCAGATGGGGGGTAGATGAAAGGAGTTTGGGAGGCAGAGTAGGCTAGAGAGGCTGCCATGGCCAAGGTCTTGGTGTCGTTACTGCTCGTCTCCATTTCCTGGCTGGCTTCGGTGCTTGATGTAGAAATCATGCACATCGGAGCCTCTGCGATATCAGATGATGATTCTAGTATAACATGGGGATCTCATAGAAACGACTCGAGGATAGATGACGGTTTGAATTGGACGGGGCCATATTATTGCTATCGTGTAAGAGTCTCAACAAATGTGTCTACATAGGGTAGAATGACATCGATATTTGTTAGGGATCGCTTGTCATGGTATGTCAATTGGTCGACAGTAATGATGCAATCATCATGGGGGAACATCATGGTTCATAAGATGGAGGAGGGTATGGATGACATGGCATACATATAACTCCAAGCAAGGAGTACATTGTGATCTAGTTGAGCATCCAAGACTTCAATGTTTATAAGGACTATATTTTCGGCCAAGCATACCAGAACATTTTGGTAGAGATCGACGGGAGCAGATGGGCGCGCGTCATATGCTCTGAGTTTGATGTCTAATGGCTTTAGTTCGGGAGATCCTAACTTTTGCGAGACGTTATTTGACATGATGCATGTGGATGCACCCTCATTAATGATACAACGGTAAATAGTGATGTTTTGGACTGATACCGATATCTGGAAGGCGACCAATGAAGGAAGCCTAGGTGTGGCTTTATCTAAATAGAAAGCCATTAGGTGTGAATTGACATGGTCGATGGTGCCTAACGCGGAAAGTAAGGCTTTCCTTTGCTTTGGGCATGATTGTAATACCTCCAAAGCTTACATGGTGGCGGGAGATTGGGCTAAATCATCCACAATGCTATAGTTATGGGCTGATTTGGAATGGTTCCCTGCTCGCCTAGTTGGTCCCTTAGCCATATTTGACAAAGGTTTAATAGGTATCTTCGATATAGTCAATAGTGTTGTTGGTGCACTTGTGCTAGCCCTAAAAAATTGGTGTCTAGTGGGGTTTCGTAATTTTGGTTCCGTGTTTAAAAAAACATTTCTTCACCAATCATGTAGATTTCGTGGCTATTTTTTCTAGAATTGTCAGGATTTTTTTGCTGCTGTTGGGTGCTAACCGTCCCTTGGTGGGGGAAGGGCTCCCACATGACAGCTGTCTGCTGTGAGGATCCTCCTTTTCCTCGGTTACCCTGAAGCTTCTTCAGCTCAGGGAGATCAGGATAATGGTGAGTGTAATGGCCATATTCACCACATATTGCATAAGAGTGGTTGGTCTGAAGATTCTCCCTCTTGTTATGCCCTTAAGAGTTATTTGGCTCTTGGTTTTGACTTTGGTTGGAGTTTCCTCCAGCCTGAGATCTCGGAGGGAATTTTTGATTGTTTCCCCCCTGTCCAGGATTTCCCTTTTGTTTTTTTTTTGGTTTTTTCCTTGCCGCGTTGGGAGGATAGCTAGGATTCTCCTGATATTGGCATGGTTGTACTTGGGAAGGTGGCACAAATTTCACCTGTGAATTGTTTCGCATGGGTGGGTTTTGTGCTAGGGATTAGGAATATTGGGGTCCATGTCCCTGGTTTGTGAATGGCTGCTGGGGGGGAGCTCCTCCGTAAATATTTCTAGCTACGTATTGGGTCCCCTGAGCTGGAGGGTATGGATCTACTTGCTGATGATGGTACGACTACGCCCTATTGGTCCTGTTTTGAAAAGGTGCATGATGAATTTGGTAGTCGGGTTGCGGGATGTTTTGGTTAGGATCATACGTGTAACCGAGGTACTGACTACTGCTGCCTAGGTGATTTTGGGTCAGTGACCCAATCAATCCGTCTGCAGTGTTCGATGCACCTGGAAATTCTTTATAAGTTTGAAGGCGCGGGGCATTAGGCAGGATGTTATAAATCTATGCTGACTGCATGTAAATAAGCTCGAGTTGCTAGGATTTACTGATGGAATCCTCTTTGGATGTAGGTTTTTGGGTTGCTACATCTTTTGAAATATCTGCAGTGAAAGTTTTTAGGAATAGGTCCAGTAGGACTCAATCGTCGAGTTTGGCTTTGAAAAAACTATGATGTTGCCATGATTCATGGAGATGGTTCGAGATATGGACGACTGGTGTCTATCTAAAATGTGTCAGTAATTCCATCCCGAAATCATGGTGGATGGGTAACTGAAAATACATGAGGAACATGGTAGCAAGGGTGCTAAAGGTTCCATGTGTAGCAAAAGGTTTCTCCACATACCATTTCATAACTGGTTTGGTTAGGGTGCGCTGAAATAATCTCAGCTCAATAGTGTCATCAATGATGCTGTTCAATGAACACCACAAGTGGAAAGTCATTATGTGATTTCCTGGGTCTTTCAATTGCTTCCCTTAGAATTTTGGAATGTCCGAAGGGATTTTCGTGGGCATGGGGGGCCAAGTTGGCTTGTGTGCAATAGGGTCATTCGTTAACTTGGTTATATCAGGTAAATTCAACTATGATAAGAATGGTGACTGTGGGTTGAGAGCCATTGCAGACTGTGAAGACAATGTTTTGGTTAGATATGGGGTTTGTCAGTGACGTACCTGGTTGTGTGTTCACTTGTCTCCCTGAATGGGTAGTGCTCCTCTGCCCCCTAGGGGTTGTGGGAGGAGTGGTGTGTGGTGACCCTATGGGGGTTTCCACTGGTGTGGCGTTCGGTGACCTTCGGGGGTTCCCAACTAAAGATGCCCTGATAAAGGATGAACGAATAAGGGTGGCAGTGTTTCGTCTTTGACACCTAAATGGAGAAATACCTGGAACTCCTCCCGTAATGGGGGGAGGTCCAAAACATGTCTAGATCGATGAGGTCCTGTTGGGTCCGTTATGGTGTCAACTAGATATGTTTGTGGAAAAAATATTCAGTTATATGAGAGGTGAAGTATCAAAGGAAAAATGGTGACCACATACATAAAACAAAGCGAAAACAAAATTTGATTTTCCTTATAAATTATTTATATGTGATCAATCAATCAAAAATTGGTGTTGGTTGTTTTTTCCCGTGATACTCAAAATCCTAGAGACCTAAACGTCCTCACACTCTCAATTGTAACTGGGCCTTGTGAATATATCTTCTGTTGGGTACTGGGGCTAACGTACTGAAAGAACTAGAGATGCCTTCTAGCAGCCGAATAATCGACCAAGGTAATGGGTAGAGGATCTAGTGCTTCCTGCACCTTCACCTATAGGGAAGGATGCCCTAAATTTGGCCACTAAGTACCATCGTCCCACGTGAGTGTTTGAGTCTTGAATTTCTTGGTAAATCCGCTACCAGTACCGAGCATTAGATGGGTCAGGTAGCCCCAAATAATACCGCACACACTGGGCCTAAGCTTAACCCTCTCTAAATCGAGTCTCTGTGGCGCTCGATTTTTCTTTTCCATGGGTGGATAGATGGATATAAAGCCCCCTATTTAGTCAAATTCTATGTCTCAAGATGTAAACTGACCATGGCGGCTTATTGGATGCCTACTCCCATGGTCCTAACCTGAACTATAATTTTTATTATGGCTCCTATGGGGAAATTTAGTGAGTTCAGTTAGGTTAGTTTTAAGGAGTCTTTACTTCACTTATGGTGTGGAAGTGTGTGAGCAAAAAGTGAACAATCACACAATTTTAAGATGTGGATATGCAGTGATCCTTTACACGTCCCCTATTATTCTATGTTTGGTTGTTCCTTGCTATAAGCAAATCATGTGCGGATAATGGGCCGTTTACAACTTGCCTATTTAATCTAAGTGATTAACTAAAGTGAGATGGAAAATTGTCAGAAGAGAGATTTAATACGATTTCCTAGGGTCACCAAAAGGTGCAAAGGCAACAGAGATTACTTAATTCTCTTCAGATAATTAATTCCTGGTCCCAACTCCTAGTGCAAGAATTTAAACTAAAATTAATGATCTAACTAAGAAAAATGAAAACTAGCTAAGCATATGTGGATTAGGGCCACTTAATCCAGCTAGTTATCTATGTGTTTTTCGTGTCTATTTTCACAAAAATAAGTTATTTCAGATTGCACGTAAATTGATCCCTACTTAGACTATGTGGTTTTTGTGAAGTTAAACTTTAAAATTTAAAACTAGAAACTAGTAATACTAAAATACAACCAAAAGCAAGTTCTAAACAGTCATCAGAAACCACACACAGTGCTGGCAGTTTTTCTTTGGGCTGCCAACCACTTTACAATTGGGAAATTTTAGAAAATAATAGAGAATTTTGGTCTTTGGTTTCCACATAAAAAATATTCACAGAGGCGTGCAACTCTGTGCGCAGGTCAAAGCTGAATTCGCGCAACTCGCTACATCTGTATGAGGAAAAAAAACGTAGTTTTTCTGTAAACGGAATTTCCGAAACTTCTGAACTTCAAATTTTCACTGTGGGTGAATGAGTAGAGAAGAAAATAAGGGGAGTTGTCCCAACAATACTCTAGAGCAGAGATAAGGTCCCTGCAACAATCACAACTACTTAACTAAAAAAGTAAAGCCAACGGAGTTGCCAATCTGTGGTTGTGGTTTTGGTGCACAAGTGTACCAATCCACCGGTGCTTAGGAGGAGTGGTCACTGCCTCCAAGCTATGGTCACATGCATAAAATATGGTTAGCAGGTTAGTGAACACATTTTTTAAAATAGAAAATACACTAAATTGTGGGATATAGTATGCATATATGGAGAGAAAACACAACTAAACTAAACATAACAATAAAATATCATAAAGAGTCATACATTACACTCTTGCCAAAGGACCCTTAGAACTATGGAGTTATAAGACCCAGTGCAAGGACGTTTTTTCCCTTTAGCTGCTGTCACAAGGTATCTCTCTCTACTCCAAAGGATTGAAGTTGTTGGATGGAAAACAACCGAATTCTCTCTCTATGTAATGAATAAAATAATGTAAATAGTGATTAACTTAGTTAATTAGTAATTAAGTTGAAAGGCCATGTTTGATAAGACATGACCTTTGGTGAAGAGGCACCTGCGTAGGTATATAAGTAGGCCTCACTTGTAACATTCAATCATCTATCTCATATCTCATTCATCATACATTTTAATATAATAATATTTATATCCTCATGGATATCTTTGTATTCCAAGTGTTTTGGATTATTTAACTTGAGAAGGAGCTTTTTTCACTTCATTTGGTATCAGAGCAGTTCGATTTTCTGGCCGCTCATCGTTGCACAGAGCTATGCTCGTCGGTCCAGGCCTTTGGCCATCAAAAATTCGTCAACATCGTTGTTGTCGAAGCGTTTCTCTACCAGTCTTGGAGTTTCTCCATTTTCACCAGTAGGCCTTTGGCTAAAATTAAAAATTTGAAGTAATTTCATCAGTAGGCCTTTGGCTAGAATTAAAATTTTGAAGAAATTTCACCAGTAGGCCTTTGGCCAAAATTAAAAATTTGAAGAAAAAAAAGGGAAATTTTTGAAAAGAAAAGAAGCAAAAGATATATATATATAGTCAAATATATATATATATATATATATATATATATATATATATATATATATATATATATATATATATATAAAGAAAAAAAGAAAAAAAGAGATATATATAAAGTAGTACATATATGTACATACTAAGACAATTTAAAAACAAAAAGGAAAAAGAAAGAAGGAAGAGAAGATAAGGTTATTTTGACTATTATTTAAGTGGTTTACAAGCTCGTGGTTTTAGAAGCCCATGGTAATTGCCCATGGTATTTGCAAGGTAAAATAAGAACAAAAGGAATAAAAAAATCTCTATGTGAATGGTAAGTTTACTTTTACGTGGAGAAAATTAACCGAGCAAAATACACATAAGTGGACGTATATTTTATAGTGAATATATGTGAAAATCCATGTTTCACTAGGGTTGTAACCTTTCAAAAAAAAAGAGTTAAAAAAAATCAATTGTTAAAAAAAAAAGTATTATGAAAGTCAAACATCTTCTTAGTAATTAAAGAAGATTTCATAAAAAGAAATCAAGGAAGTAATTTTCAAAAAAATCGAAAGGAAAAATATTACTAAGGATTTCTAAAAATATTAAGGAATCATTATTAAAGCTTGAAGATATATAAAAGGAAAAAGAGGTTCTCATATTTATTGATTTTACTCGAAAGAATAATTATATTAGTACCGAATGTGCTAACGAATTAGTGATCCCAGAATCAAATATAAATGAAGAAAATTCATTTAACGCAAATGACAAACAATACAACATAGAGAATTTACACCTAAGTATTGGGGAGTATTCCCTTGTCTCACAATTCACCGTTAAAACCTTATTTTCCAATAATAGTGATATAGTTCTGGGTTCGCTTTGGATGGAATCACTAGGATCATTCATCCTTAATACAAAAAATAAATTTTTAACATTCTCCTACAAAAAGAAGAAAATAAAGTTACAGGACGTTAACTTAAAGCCAAATTCAGTAACACCTGAAGACATTCAAGAAATTTCAAAATTAATTTCTCAAGAGGGTAAAAAGGTGATACAAAATATGCAGAAGGAAATTGAAAAAATCACCACTAACAAGAATGAAGAGGTTGCTCGCCTCAAGGATCACAACAATAAATTACTAATGCAAATTAAAAAGTTGAAGAAAGACAAGAAGTCGTTGGAAATCAAGGTGCAACAACTTGTCAAAAAAGAATCGTTGAAACCGACAAATGTAGAAGTTCAAGTTGCAGGAAAAACGAACACTGATCCAGTAAATGTCACAACTCAAGCAGAAGACAAGAAAGTTGCAAAAGATAAAAATTTTGACGTTGCAGTTCATACGAGGAACATTCTAAGTGGAAGTTCTATAGCCTACTCAATAACATCCTCTCCAAAAGAAAATCAAATTCAAACCAAAAAAGTTCCCTATCGACATCCAAATCACGGGAGCAGACAAATCAACCAAGCTATGTATTCAAAATAGAAACAAATTGATATTCTGAAGAATAATAAAGAATCATCACAAGTTTCCGTCATAGCAAGATTCCATAGAAGATTGATTTAGGATGGTCCGATCCATTCTCAGTGTGACAGTTTTGTTTGTCACTTAGAGGATCATATCAACTTGTATCAACAAGGATAACTTCCCTAAGACGAGAAGATATTCGTAGCAGGAAAAGAAATCGAGGCCTTTCATTGAAAAGCTTTGAGGACAAAGCTTTTTGAGGGGAAGGCAATGTAATGAATAAAATAATTAAATAGTGATTAACTTAGTTAATTAGTAATTAGGTTGAAAGGCCATGTTTGATAAGACATGACCTTTCGTGAAGAGGCACCTGCATAGGTATATAAGAAGGTCTCACTTGTAACATTCAATCATCTATCTCATATCTCATTCATCTTTCATCTAATATAATATTTGTATCCTCATGGATATCTTTGTATTCCAAGTGTTCTGGAGTACTTAACTTGAGAAGGAACTTTGTTCACTTCACTCTACTGCTGCTCTGGATTGCACACTGTTGGATTTCTCATGGGAAATTTGGAAAACATAAAAATGTTCTCTCCTTTTTCTCATCTCTTGGTGGCCATTTATAGGTGAATTCAAATTATCCTTCCCTCTCTTGGTACATTGGTGGATGGTGACCCAAGAGAGAGGGTTGATTCCTTTGTGTGATCCCTTGAGGTCCAAAGCTGTCTTAGGCGGCTGTCCTTGGGCAGCCTCAAGTGTAGGATCATTTCCTGAAGTGTGTCAAATGGTCCCAGAAAGTGACTTCTGCCACTCCCAGGACCGCACGACTTTTTGAGGGAAAGTCGAGCAGACCAACACGCATATCGGAAGAAATTGCACACAAAGGCGAATTTCACCTGTGTTCTTGGTGCACAATTTGATTTTTTCCTCTCGAACTTAGAGATTTTTAAAAATTTCCAGATCCTCTAATGTGCCTCAGCCCTGTAAATCCTTCTGCCTGACATTTAATAATGTAATCTTTTCTTGCCCATTTTTCCAGTGATAAAAAGCATTTTACAATGTTCATAGCTATGATATTATAGATAACGTTGCACAGTGAGATTGGTCTGAACCCATGGGGGTCCTCAGATTTAGCTGATTTGGGAATTAGAGAAATGAAATTTGCATTAAGGCTCGGGCATACTTTTTGGTTACGACGAGACTCATCTACCACTTCTAGCACATCCTTACCAATGAAGTTCTAAGCCGCTTGGAAAAACTCCACCGTGAATCCAACCATGCCAGGGGAATTTTTCTTTGCCATACCTTTCACCACCTCTTCCACTTATTCTAGTGTTACCATCCGCATGAGGCCCAGGTTGTGATCCCTAGAGATGAGATGTGGGATGTTTCGGTGCTTCTTTGAATTGACGCAGATCGGTTCTGAGCGGGTTCTGTGAGCAGAGAGTGGGAATGGTTGACCACTGGTCCTCCATTCCCCCATGCTAGAATATTCTATTTCTAGCCTCATATTTTAAGGAAAATATCTGATTACGTTGGCGATTTTGAACCATAGCTGTATGGAAGAAGCAGGTGTTTCTTTCTGCCTCCCGTATCCAGTTTACTCTTGATTTATGCTTCCAGAGTATCTCCTCCTATTTCCATCATTCTTCCAGTTTATTAATGAGCCTCCAATATTCTTCCACTAAGTGCTCTTCCTCACCTTTATTGATGATCCTTTGTTGGATTATCTCCATATTATTTGCTAGCTGCTGTTGATCTTTCATAATTTGCATGAATTATTCTTGATTCCATTTCTTAATCCCATGCTTTAGCTCCTTGAGCTTCAACTGGAAGGTGTGCATGTGATTTATGCCTACTTCCTCACTATCCTTCCACCATCCCTCTATTTTTTCCATAAGCTTAGGGTCCCGAAGCTCGAAGGCCTCGAATCAGAATGGTCGATTCTTGGGGCCAGTTTTTAGGTCAATCTCCAATCGAATTGGCCAGTGGCCAAAGCCCATACTTGGGAGGATGGATGATTCAACGAATAAATTTTGGGTGATGACCTACTCCAAAGCCAAATATCGATCCAATCGAGATGCAATGTGGTGGTGGCCTCCTCACCGGTTATTATAGGTGTGAGTTCCATTATTGGTTTGCAGGTTAACCAGGTGAAGCTCGGTGATTAGATCTCTGAACATTTCCATATTTGCAGCCTGACATCACATTCCTCCTCTATTTCCCTCAAGGGACGTAATCATATTGAAGTCCCCTCCAACTATCCATAGGTCATCTGGGTAGTCTCTTCTCAAGCTTGCAAGGTTTTGAAGGAAATCCCCTTCTTCTCCTGGGATATGAGGCCCGTAAAATCTTGTTAACAAGTCCTAATCTCTAGATCCAATGCGGTGGAACTGACCCGCAAGTATTTTGGGTCGGCTTACCCAGTCCTCAAATTTTTTTTCTGTCGAGTTCCAAAGGATAGCTAGGCTTAAAGGTTTTTATAATATCCTTGAGTTTGGGTTCCAGGATATTCATTTCTTGGATAATCATAATGCTAGGTTTGTCTCTTGTTGTGCTCAACTTAGTGTTCCTAAATTGAGGTCATAAATTATCAACCAAGGTCAGTAAACTGCTGAAGTGTGGTGCACTATATGTGCCTAGGTATCTATTTCTCACTACGTTGTGTTTAGTGTTTTTATGATGTTTTTGGTTTTATGGTTTTATGTCAAGAAGGAAAAGAACTAAGTGTTGGTAAAGAGAAGTGGATGGTTACACTAAAACAAAGCAAAACCTACTCTAAAATGTGTATGACACTAAAGAACAGAAAATGCAAAGCTTGATAATGACTCCTAGTAAGGAAACAAATCACAACATGAACTCAATAACTCATAGCATAAACTCATCCAATTCATTCATTAGGAATATGTTGGAATAGTTTGAGAAAAGAACAAGTTTAATACAAATGAGGTTCTCCTAAGGACACAATCATCTTACAATATTACAAATAATCTCATCCATGGCTAGAGGTTTATTGGAACACAATTGAAAAGAGATTATTTTTAGCACAATAAGATTTCTACTCTAAATTAACTTGTAATGCTAAGATTACTCCATTCTACAGCTCAGCTTGTCACTAGTAAACCTCATCCAAAAGTTAGAGATTTTCTAAAATAGTTTTTGGAAAGAAAGGTTTAATTGTGAATTTGCAAAGGATTGCAGAATAATCAAGGCCTTAAACTGATATTACTAACTCCTGTCCAGATGATGATGTATTAATAGAAAGTCAGAACAAAAGAAGTTTTGTAAATAATGAAGGTCGTGGAATCTGATGTTAACAATTAATACTACTTAAAGAACAATGGATAACACTGAGAATGCAATTGATCAAACTTGAAACATAGTAACCACAACTAAACTACAGTGCCATTAACCTAATTTGAAATATAGTGAACAAATTTGAACTAGAATGCCACTAATCTAACTTGAAATGCAGTGAATTAAAACTGAACTAGAGTGCCATTATCAAACTTGAAATATAGTGACAGAATTAAACTAAAATGACATCTACCTCCGGAGTGCTACCACTAGACTAAGGATGCAACTAATTACTGGAATGTTTCAGCTCTATCTCATTTAGAATTAGTGGTATTTTGGAATAGTTTGTAGAATAGGACTGGCTGCAACATGTTATGTAAATGAACATGAAAGCATAAAATTCAACAGAACACAACAAAGCTCTAAAACACCACAACTATGTCCCATCCGAAATTAGTGATATTTTGGAAGAGTTTATAAGATCATGACTAGCTGTACAACTGATGTAATTGAGCATAAGAACGTAAAACTAACTCCTAAAATACTATAGTCACACCTCATTCGACATTAGTGATATTTTGGAAGAGTACGTAAGAACGAGATTAAGCTGTAGCATCTAATGCAAATGAATAAAAACTCAAAGTTCAGAAAGTCAATTAAACTAGGAATGAAACGAGGCTAAATTACTTATCTAAATTATATGAAAAAAGCTCCTCAGGTAGCAGGGGCCCTCTACCACCGGAGTAGCACGCAAATCTACTCAAGATTGACTCAGCTCGTGCAATAAAATGATGTTTCTTTCATTAAAGGAGAAATTCTTCAAAACAGAGTATTTACGGCCTTCAAAGATCTAGCAACAAAACAAAATCTAACCAACAATTTCTCGGTCTCCCGAGTCATACTTATAATGAAGTTACATAACTACTCTTTGAGAAAAACGGGGATAAGTGTCTTTCCCACTTCTAATCAAATTAAAACTCTTATTAACAGTCGTGTGCTTAACTGTGGACATCTGTAGAGTCCGTGTTTTGATAGGAAACTGCTTCTCTTCTACGTGCATAACCGCTTTGATACTTTAACTCAGACTTCGTGGGGAGCAAGAGATGATGGGGAGGTGTTGTGGATTTCACCCATATGCCTTTTTCTTTGCAGTGACACCTGGAACCTACATAAACATGAGGATGGTTGCAGAACAGACGACTGGCTACGGAATGCCTGTATTCTGTAGCCGAGTCTTAGTCAAAATTACTACACCAACAAAATCATGAAAACATAGCAAGTTAGTCATTATATAAATTCTTAAAGCAATTTTAATTAATCCTATTGATCAGTTAAGCCTGTAATTGATGAGAGACAAAGAAAATGAAGTGGAATGTGGTGAAAGAGAAGAACATCTTTGGGGCTCAACATCTCTATTGAGATGATATTTCAGATAGCGTTGTTTGCATTTTCTATTAAGGCCTCTAATATTTCAGGATGTGATAATAATTTGGTCAATTTTTTGAGTTGGTGGAAGACCACGAACAATGACACTACCCTTCCAAATTTCACCAATGTTTCCCCTATCATTTGAATGGTCTCATTGAGATTTTTCCTGCCGTGTTTCTTACCTCATTTCCGTGGGGGGCCATTTTCCCCTCCCTGGCTCTTTTGAGATCCCAGTTGTTCTGGTTGATTTGGTCCAATTGTTCCCCGTTTAGCTTTATATTGCTGGAATGTTTTTTTGTAGAGCTGCTTCTGGGCTTCCGGGATGGAGCGTTCATCCAAGTGTTTCCATTCATTCACTAATCTGCACAACACTTGCTATTTATTGCTCAAGTCTTCTCTTTGGTTGTCTATTTCCATATTGGCTTGGTCCGATGATTGTTCTGAGGCTTCTTTGTATGTTATTTCTTCCTCCACCTTTATTTTAGCCATTATCCCTTCCCTTTTATTTGCTGGTTGGTTATATTTTCCTTTTCCTCCCCCCATCTCCTTTGTCTCGTCCTCCTCCTGCAATATCTCAAATTGGTTGTTTCTTTGTGTACCTTTTCCCGGTTTCGGTTGAGTTAGGGTTTGGGTATTCTTTGGACCCTTATTCCTCCTATGTACCTCCTAGAATCCCTCTTCCCCTTCTTGCAATTTCCCCTGTTTGTTAGCCTTTGCTGGATCCTTTGTCTTGATTTGATGCAACGAACATTCTCTGAACAAGTGGCCATATTCATGGCATGTCCAACACTGGAAAGGGAATGTGTTCATAATCGATAGTTTTCTACCATATGTCATCCTGGTATTCCAATTCAATGGATTCCAATAGGGGCTCTGTTATGTTCATATAGACTCGGATCCTTGCATATGATGTGTATATTACTATTCTTGTGGAATCTGCAACCTTCACAAAGTTTCCTATTGAATTTCAAATACCCTCAAGGATATCTAGATCCGAGAATCCAACAAAAGGCCAAAGAGGCATACCCAAACCGGGGTAGCCAAGAATGTTTTCCCATCTGGGTTGTCGCACTCATACCAATGTCGCATGAACAATCCTCCATGGCTGAAGAAGTAAGGGGTGCCATTGAACACCTTCTCCTTATCTTCTAGTTTAGTGAAGAGAACTTTGAAAAGCCTTTGGTTCCCAGTTTCAACTCTATGTGTCCTTTCAGTTGCCATTTGTGTTGGATCCATTTAACCAAATCTCATTCTATTGGCTAGCCTCCTATGAATTTTCATATCATTGTGTGGTCCTTCATATATTTCCTGCATACTTCCAATTCTTTGCTGGGGGTAACAAAGAAAGGCATCTTTGAAGTTCATGGCAAACATTTTCCTCTCATGCGGCTGTACTATTGGGCACCCAGGATCGGAGGACCTTTCCTGTGACCATTTTGCGTGTTGGGTGCATGCGCTCCCTACGATATTGTTTCTCCGCTAACCACATTTCGGTAGGAGGGGATCTCTTCCCCCTTTGGCCTTGCTCATATGCTCCATCAATGCACAAGTTCATGGCTGAGCCGACGCACAGTCTGAAACGATCAACCTCGGGTAGGTTCGGGTGTCAGGATGCACCAAACCCTAGAAAACCCTATCAGAGCTCATCATTCGCTCTCTATTCCCTTCGATTAATATGGGGTTTTAAAAATCCAATTCTAATTAAATGTATAACTAAAACTAATTAATTTCTCATTAATTACAATTTGTTAAACTAATAATATACATTCTATTTTAAAAACAATAAATTAAATTACAAAAAAAAAGAGGTTGAATTAATTACGAAATCCAATATAATTCTCAAAATATAAAATTAATTAAATTAAAAATTAATAAATATACATATTAATTAAAAATTGAATAATTAAATTTTTTTTTTTTTTTTTTCTAATAGGATCGATTATATTATATTTTTAAAAAAGAGGAGAGGAGAAAAGCTTCTCCATTACAAAATTCCCCAAGTTTGGTGTAGAGAGAGATCTGCTTGGGGGCTATTTCTTGAGATGTGCTACTTGATTTCCATTTTTCTATCCTCCTTTTAGAGCTAGAGGCAGTTACATTGGAACTGTACCGTTTGAAAAACTAAAGTAATAACAAAATACACTTGACTTTCATAATAAACTATGTTTAATGTCGTAAATTAGAGCTAGATCCATGAGTGAACAGAGCTTTGATGAGCTATTTGTTGACAGTATTCTTGCTTCCATGTTGCTTGCTTCCCTGGTCCATTGATGTGGAAACTTGCTCTGACTTTTTACTCATTGCTTCTTTGATGAAGTTCAGTGATTCCTGTAGATGACCACAACTGTTCTTTAATGTCCTTATTTCTTCATTGCATGTCTTCCATTGTGATCTCATATAGGCCATTTTTTCTTTGTATTTTTCTTTATCTTGCAGAATTTGGTTCTTGATATTTTCTATCACAATTCGGTGAGACTTGCAAAATGCACAGGGGTGTGCTCTATTCTCCATAGAGTCCATCTTTGACTTTTCGCTGTTGATGCTGCTTGTAATTTATGCTCCCTCTTTCATTGAAGAAACCCACTGTTGTGTTGATCTTAGTCTTCCTGCTATTCTCTTTGAAGATGAAAATGTTATCTTGCTAATTGAGGATTTATAATGATGCAGGTTATAGTGCATGGATGCTGCCGGTGGAGTGGTGAGTGTCTAGCTCACAAAAGAGCAAAGCAAGGATGCCTTATAGCGTGTTGGTAGAGGATTGGTGAAGAGGGTTGGGAGAAAAACAGGAAAGAAGTGATATGGAGAGATAAGGAGGACGCTGTGCGTGTGGGTGGGTTGGAAAAGGCGTAGGAAAATCCAAGGAGAGAAAAGGAATAACGCAGCAAGGAAAGAAAAATTCTCATACAGAGACAAATTCGTGAGGGAGAGATGAAAGGTTGGAAGGCCAAACGAAATTTATTGATGCACAGGTGAGAGTAAGGGTACAGTGAGATCACGTGAGGCAAGATTCCAAGATATTTTGGAGTACTGTTTGCAGAGATTTTGAGGATATTGCATAGATTGACTATTATTCTAGTTTTGACAAAATGCTTGGATGAGGATTCAAGGGAGATTTTGGTGATATATTTGAATTTCTTATTTGAAATAATTTGATTGATGTCCATCATGGATGATGGAGGGTAGATCAAGGGATAGGAATTTGTGTTGTGATTTCTCCAATTTGAGCTTGTCCAACATTCTGTTGGACTCCTTTGTTTGCTTGCTCATTTTCTGGCTTATTGTTCTTCCTCAAAATATATAAATACTCTATGTTGCCAATCTGACTTGATATTTTTTGTGCTCTACTCAGAATTTGATTTAGTCCTGCATTTTTTGGGAGAGAATTATTTTCCATTGCCTTGATAATGATAGCTGAGTCCCCAAAGACAATGGCTTCATTGATTTTTTTTTCTTTTATAATTTTGAGACCTAGCAAAAGCCCATAGGCCTCTGCTTCGTTATTCGTCATCTGGCCTAGACCCCAGTTATAGGGTATCTGTGTGGATTGATTTTTTAGCAGTATTATTCCTCCCCTTCCTGCTTTTCCTGGGTTATTTTTTGATGCACCATCAAAAAAGAGGCATGCTTTGTTTAGAGTGTTTACCCAGGCTTGAAATTCTTCTTCAGTTTTCCTTATTTTCCAATTTTGATGCCTCATTGTATTTTTCATTTGAGGGACCTGTTTAATCTTGCTTGCGACAAAACTAATCCAGTTCCTTTCTTCTTCTTGGAGTTGGCTCAGATTGATTCCTTTGACCCCTTTTGCTGTGAGAAATTCCACCATTAATCCCCATGCTTTTGTTGTGACTTTGCTTACTGTTGGGGTTTTCTCTTTGAAAATGACTCCGTTTCTTGCTAGCCATAGTTGCCAGTAGAGGAATGAACGTAGGTTGTTCCATAATCTCTTCATTGTTTGTTTGTTTTTGAAGGAGTGTGGGTAACTGCTTTTTCATCTGCTGATAAAATGGTTTATGGGGACGTTGTAATTTATATTTGCTGCTATGGGTATCACCATTTCCTCCCAGCATTTTCTTGAGAAGGAGCACTCCAAAAATAAATGTTGGATTGCTTCTTCCTCCTTTTTGCATAGTGGACATTGAGATGACCCACTTATTCCTCTTCTTTTTAGATTCTCTGCAATTAGAGATTTGTTGTGTAGTAAAGTCCACATAAAAATTTTGATTTTGGGAAGGGATTCAACCTTCCATGCTAATCTCCAGTATTGCCAATCTTGTTGGTTTTGATTCTCATGATTTTTTTGGTATCCTGTTCTGACAGTATAATCTCCTCCTGTTGGTTCCCATATGTAACCATCCTTCTTATTTTTATCTATCGGGGCTGCTCCTGCTAAGAGAGTTATCAATTGATCCCATTGGTCTATAAGGTCGCGCGAAAGATTGGGTTTGGCCCATTGCTTCCAGTCTCTGTCTATCTCCCCGGTGGAAATGTCATTCAACTTGTGAAGGCCTTCCCTTGTCATCCATTCTTTTAAATCCTTTGTACTTGGATTATTCCCCAAAGGTGGGTGTCCCATTATGCTATCTTTCCAAATGTTTGTTTGTTCCCCATTTCTCGGTCTCATTGCGATATGATCTTTGATAAGTTGAGTTGCATTGGTGATTGCTTTCCATATCTGAGTGCAAGGCCTTGTCGGAGGGGTCTTGTCCAGAATCGTGGTTCTTTGTCCATTGAGATATTTAGCTTCAAGGGTAGCTTTCCACCACGATTTTTCCCCTGTTAGGAAGCTCCAAGTTATTTTTCTCCCCAGTGAAGTGTCCATCAGCCTTGGGAGTTTTATGGAGAGACCCCCCTATTTGTATGAGGTTGTTACCTGCTTCCAATTTATCAGACTAATTTTTTTTTCCCTTTTCCCTCCTTGCCATAGAAAGCTTCTAATAATTAGTTAAATTTGTTTGCGGATGCTTGCAGGGGTCGATATAAGTGCAAATTGGTACAAAGGCAAAGCTGCTAATATGGAATTTATTAGCGTAATTATGTCTACTTGGTTTAGCCAGAGCATTCGCCAAGCCTGGATTTTCACTTTCATTTTTTCTGCAAATTTGCTCCATATCTCGTTCTTCATGTTTTTCTTGCTTATTGGCAGCCCCAGGTATTGAAAATGGTCCTAGTTGTTTTGGAAAGGAATATTCAAAATTTGTGACATTCCTTGCAAGGTCCTTATGGGAGTGTTCCAGCTGTATAAACAACTTTTTCCATTATCGACCATGCCTCCAGAAACCTCCATGAAGCTGTCTAAGATAGCTTTGAATCTTCTTGCCACTATACAAGAGGCTCCTCCCATTAGAAGAGTGTCATCAGCAAATAGAGAGTGGTTTATTATTTTGGTTCCTCTACTTATTGAGAGGCCTGTTAGACTGGAGTTTATTCTACAACGTTCCAAGTTTATGCTAAGGGAGTCTGCCATTATGATATAGAGGAAGGGAGATAGGGGGCATCCCTGTCTTAGTCCCCTTTAGCTTTGAAAGAATTTGCATGACCTGCCATTGATGAGTGGAGCTATCCAAGGGCCCACTGTGCAAGCTTGTATTAATTCAACAAATTCATCTAAGAAGCCAAAATCTTTTAGAACATCTGCAAGAAAGGAGAGGTTCACTCTATCAAAGGCATTCACCATGTCCATTTTTAGAATGAAGCCTTTTTCATTTTTGGTGAGAGTGGTGTGAACGGCTTCTTGAACTAAGATGATGCTGTCCACTATCTGCCTATTGGGAAGAAATCCTCCTTGGTTTTCAATGATTAGGTAGGGAAGGAGGGGTTTAAGCTTGCCAGCTATAATTTTGGAAATAATTTTATAAGAATTGTTGAAAAGGGATATGGGCTTGAAACGATTGAGAGTATATGGTTGAGGACCTTTGGGTATTAAGGCCAAAAAGGTTGAGTTGGTGTACCCTCCAATCTTTCTTTTTCTCATTACATATCTTATCCTTTTCAGTAGATCCTTTTTGATGATGTGCCAAAAGGTTCTGTAGAAAGCTATGGGAAAGGCATATGGTTCCAGTGCCTTATCTGGTTGTAAGGCTCAGACAAATTCCTTTACTTCTTCTTCTGCCACTTCCTTAGTGAGAGAGATATTGCTGCTATTGTCAATAATTCTTGGGATATGTCTCAGAAACTCTTCAGGATTTGCCTGGCTATCTGTAGCTGTGAGGAGATTTTTGAAATGGTTAAAGGCATCATTTTTAATTTCTCCTTGTCCTTTTAACTCTTGTCCTTCTCCTCCTGTGATTTTTTCAATATTGTTCTTTATTATTCTGGTTTTTGCCGAGTTGTGGAAGAAGGAGGTGTTCTTGTCTCCAGCTTGCATCCATATTTGTCTAGACTTGAGCCTCCAAGTTTCTTCCTCTTTTATGTTGTTTCTGTAGATTTTCCATTGAACTTCTTTTTCTCATGCTTGCTTCTCTATGGTGCTATCACTACTTTCCAATTCCTCTTGAATTTTCTTTAGCTCATTTTTTAGGTCCTCTTTCTCTTTGTGTGGTTCTTTATATCTGTTTTTTGCCCAATCTTTCAGGCTTACCTTTTTTGCTTTTATTTTTGTTTCCCATATATAAGTGGGGGATCCACTGATGTTTCCCCCCCATACCTTTTCCACCTCCTTTTGTGCTTCTTCACTGCTGCCCCAAAGCTAGTTATATCTGAAAGGAAATGGTCTGTAATTTTAAACCATGCCCAGCTCCATTAAAACTGGTTTATGATCATATACTGCTGAAGGAATAATTTTGGAGGCCACTCTACTGTAGTTTACTATCATCTTATCTCGGATAAGGGTCCGATCTAACCTTTCCTTGATGTTTTCCCTGCCTATTCTTCTATTGTCCTAGGTGTATTTCCCATTTTTAGGGGGGATATCAAGAAGGATGCTTTGTTCCATTATCTCTTCTAGAGTTTCTTTTCTTGGATCCGACAATAAATTCCCTCCTCTTTTTTCTTCAGCTTTGAGTATTAGATTTAGATCCCCCCCAACAATAAATTTGTCTTCACGGTCATCCCCAATGCTATCTTGTAAGGTTTGCCAACATCTTTCCTTGTCCTTATAGTGGTTGGGGGCGTATATGTTGTAGATGCTGGCTTTCCCACCAGTTTCAACATTCTCCAATTTAGTGTTTATCCAGTGTTCTTTTTTTGTGTGTTGGTGCAGTTTCCATTTCCCTTTTTCCATATAGTGCTTATCCATCCTGAAGCTCCAGTAGCTGATATTGCTTGTCCTTCATAGATCCTATATTTTTCTATGATCGTGTCAATTTCTTGATTGCTTAGCTTTGTCTCTTGGATTAAGAGGATGTCAGGTTTTTTACTTTTAATCAGGTCTTTTAAAAATTTAATTTTGGAGGGGTGACCCAAACCTCTACAATTCCAAGAGAAAACTATCATTATTTAATATTATGGGCGGATGTAGGACCCCTCCCTTTGTTTGCTTCCTGTACTTTTTCTTTATTCTTTGGTCCTTTTTCTAGAAAATTCTCCAAGCCCTGTTGTGTTCCCAATGAGATATCTTTGGCTGCTCCTTCGTCCCTTATTTCTTTGTTTGATCTCCTGCCAACTTTTTTTGTGTTCTCGGTGTTTTGAGGGGTTTATTTTGTTTGGTTTCTTGTTAGGATTCAATCTAGGTTTTGAAGGAGGGGCTTGTCCGCCTGATGAGGGGAGCCTGGACGGGTAGGGATGGGGGATGTGAGGAGAGTGGTAATAGGGGAGGAGGTGGAGATCGGATCTGATGGAATGAGGGAAGATGAGAGGATGTCAAAAGGGTTTGTCCCCATGAGGGAGGTTTTTTGATAAGCGAGCGGAGATCCCGGCGGAGGAGGAGGATGAGGGCCTGAAGTGGGTTTTGAAGCTGTCTTCTTCTTTTTTACTTGTTCCCATTTTGGATATGAGGTTTATTCTGTGTTTTTTTCAGGTCCTATATTTTTCTACATCTATTGGCGAAATGACCGTATTCATGACATACCTTACATTTGAAGGGGATTTTCTCATAGTCCAGCTGTTGAATGTGGATCCAGTTGTCCACCTTGATTTTGACCGCTTCCGGGAGGCCCTTTCCTAAATCTACCTCAACACAGATTCTTATGCATGTCTGCATGTTGTCTTTGGGTTTGCATCTATCGATGTATTTTCCCACTCCGTTTCCTATTACATGAACTGAGTCATTTCTCCAATAGTGGAGAGGGAGGTGCAGTAGTCTGACCCATATTGGTACAACGTTGGGAACATCCAGTTCTGGATCAAAGACCAGAGTCCATCGGTTAAGGTACAAGCCCCTTGTATCCATGAAGTAAGGCCCGCTTTGAAATATGAGATCTTGATCACTTTTGGTCTCAAAATGAAAAGTGTAATATCCCCTGCCACAAAATCTTATGGCAATTTTTCCTTGTGTAAACTGGATCCAGTTCCTCTCTACCCATTTCTGCATTGTTTTG
The DNA here is from genome assembly GCA_034641835.2 of Pinus albicaulis. NCBI lineage: Eukaryota > Viridiplantae > Streptophyta > Pinopsida > Pinales > Pinaceae > Pinus > Pinus albicaulis. The sequence goes on along the minus strand of CM076573.1, from coordinate 743,497,451 downwards.
GGTGAGGGCCACAGTCCTGTAAATTGACCCAATAGTCCTGTAAATTGACCCAATATTCCTTTTTCCACCAGAGAGATCACGACTTTCCTTTGCACAGATGGAGGTAGATATATTTCTGGAATGGATTCCAATTTTTTTACAAATTTTGTGGCTGTTGGTCTGGTTCATTGGGGTCCCAAAGAACTGATTAAAGAGGTGAAAGAAGTTGATTCCTCATCTGGCTGTTGACTGTTCGAAGTTGTAGCTGTAGCTGATGGTGAAGGCGACGCTGGATCCAGCTCTGGGGTAGCCATACGAGGCGAGCTGAAGGTCATGAGTAGGCTGCGTTTGGCTCAGCATTGACTAGGGAACGGTGCAACAAAAAACAAATTGAATAATTAATTTAATAAACAATAATTTAAATATTATTAAAATAATATCAAATATTATAAAAAAAATTAAAACCAATGACAAATGTTAATGAATAAAATTAAACAAAGGTCAGACCAAGATATATCACAAATTTTCTATTAATAAGATAGAAACCCTCGAAGGTGACAAATGGTAAGCATTAAAAGGCATCAAATAAATGCATATCGAAGGTTTAAATATAGTCGCGCATCATATCTTACGACATATAAGTGTTAGGGAGCGGACACGATACCAATTTTAAACCATCGTTAATATGCCCATCAGGTCTGACACAATATCAGAAATCGGGAGTGTGAGCAAATAACAAAACCTACGATGGATCACAAAGCCAAGATTTAAATTAAACCTTTTTTAATAATCACATCGGGTCCGTGAACCTAATAGGTGGCAGGCAGAGGTGTATTTCAGAGTTTCTTGCATCCAAAAATCTCAAGGCAAGGTTGCATTTAAGTTTTGCGATGCGATATAAGTGTTGTGATAGGAAATTGCGATATGAGTGCATGCGATGGGAAATTGCGATAGAGAAAATGTGATATCGGAGAAGAATTTCATTGGAAGATTAGAGATGTTAAGGAAAAGGAAAAGCCGATATTATCTTTGCGATAGCGGGAAGCTCCAATATGGAGTGAACTTGATAGGCTTATTAACCATTTTTAAATCACTGTCTCGGGTCCAATAGGAAATATTGGAGATCAGTAATCAGATTTTTCTTTTGGGATATGTGAGGTTCCAGGGATCTTGGTCTTGGGCGCTATAAAAATAAAATTTAATTAAAATTTAATTATTTACAAATTCATAAAACAAAGGTAATGCAGATTTTTAACCGAGGGAGTAAAAAATCACCAAACTTTAAAGGAATGTCATTTGCAAATAGGATAACCAAACGAGACGAAACAAAGTATCAACAGAAATTTTTCTAAAATTCAAATTCAATGAAGTAATCAAAATAGAAATCCGACAAAAATGAAAAAATGAAAAAAATATAGGACAATTAACTTAATATAAATCATAAAAGGTGTTTAGCCAAAAATTAGTGGAAATGGTCCCCATTATTTGAAGCAAGTAAGTAAAAAATGGGAGGTGTCAGGTTTTCCCTACAACAATGGCGACACACTGGGAAGAACCAGTTATCTCTGGTTAATGACAATGAGCTTTAATTTACCCAAAGGTTAAAAATAATGGAGATCACAAAATTGTCTAACACTAAAATGTTTCTATAGGTCCCACATAAATAGATTAAGCAATATGATTTTGTACAGATAAGTACTCGAAGAAAATTCGAGTAAAAGTCATGAATCCAAATTTGGGAAAAAAATATTTTATAATTACCTTGTATGAGAAATAGAAGAAGGTACAGACAAGAGTTTTTGATAAAGAATATATCCATTTCATGAATGGTATTTGACATCTTTTTTCTGCTAGCGATCCTGAACAGTATCCCGATGAAGTTGTATTTTATTCCATACAAGCCTAGCCCCGCTGCCAACGAGCGTCCATAGCCCCGATGTGTTTACTTACTTCCCATGTTTCCTCTTTAATCACCCTTTTAATAAGCCTGTTTGCAAGATTTTAGTTTATGATGTACTTGAGTCAAAGATATGGGATGGCAATAGAGACTTATGTTTAATGGACATAATATTTTCATAATGTTGACTCCAAATTATTTCCTGACAACTATTAATCAGAGGCTTTATAAAGTGGATGGGTGGGAGGGATTCATTGTGTTAAGCTCAAATAAATTATTTCCTTGAAAAATTAAACTCAATCAGTTAGAAATGATGTGTGCTCCTCCATGAAAAAAAGTTAAAGCAGAGGGCTTTATGGTTCCATAAGGATATGCCTTTACTGATAAATTAAATTCACTGAAATAGGCAGAGTTAATATTTCCCATGTATGCCAACCATTGTTGGGTGATTAAAAGGCCTTCCATATAAATATCAGCAGAGTCACCAAAATCAAAACAAAACGAAAGTAAAAGGAAAATAATTCCAAAAATAAATCAACAAAATTCAAAAAATGTAAAAATGATGAAAGTAAAAGTTGAAATAAAAATATAAATTTAGAGAACCAACCCGAACAAGATCAATTATACAAATATCTCGAAAAAAGAGTAAAAGAAGATAAACATGTATCTGTTCCTTCTTATGTTAAGATTTTAATAAATTTTATCTTGCAAAGTTATAAGCGTTTAGGCTTCTAATAGCAGTGACGATAAAATTTAGTGCAAATATTTTTTTTTTGTTTGATGTAAATTTTCTTGTTTCAAAGCAATAACCTACAAAAAGCATCTTAAACATTTTATAAAAAAGCAATGCTTAAAGAAATAGAATAAAGGTTGAGAAATTCCCATTTTGGCTGATTCAATGAAGATCATTACTGGTTCTTTTAAAGAAAATCAAATCAGAAAAAGGAGAACGAGCTTCAAATATGATTTGGTGGAGGCTTAAGAAGTTTTATGAGGAGATTCAAAACAAAGTTTTATATCAGCAAAACTAAAAATAAAAGCTAAAATGAAAATGAATGAAATTAGGAGTATGAAAATTACCATTGGATAATTTCATTCAATCTTACCTGAGAGATATAATTTTCTCCAATACAAGATAACTTCTTCTTTTAATTAGAATTAAAAGCAAGAAGGAGTGGAATTCTTTTGAAATTTCACTAACCCAAAATACTTATTCATTAAACCTAATCTAAAGCAAGAAGTTAATTGAAAGAAACAATGTTTCATGTTCAAGGAATATGAAAATAAAAAAAATCCATGAGAAATGAGAATGAAATGATACTTCTTTTTGAATTGCAGCGTTGATTATTCTCTTTGTTTCATATTTACTCCATGATTTTCATAAATTGTCCAAAATCAAGACCAAATCCAAAACAATGTAATACCTATGTGTATATTGAGAGGTCTTGAAATTTTGTAAGCAAAATATAGAGTGATATATTGAAACTCAAATATAATAGAAATAAAAAATGATTTAACCATGTTCCAATATCTTTACCTGTTCCAAATTCCTTGGAATTATTGCATTACCAAGGTGGTTGCTTAAGAGTGCCTTCTTAGTAAATGCAGATGCTCACTAAATGATGATTGAGATAATAAAATTTGCATCCAATAATGTATCAAAGGCAAAGACGTAAACAAACCACAAGTGATGAAATTTTTAATTAGCCAAGCAGATTGCCGAGAAGAGTAAAAGAGGCCCATGTGAATACATCATGAAGAAAGTATATCCCTATAGTCACAAATTCATCCTGATGAATGAATGCTTGGATTTGTTGAAATTATGATTAAAATACATCCAAGATATATACCACCATGATAACATTAAATAAACATATATATACAAAGTTAATCAAATAAGATTTCATGTGGACACAATGAAAGAACAGAATGAATTGATCAGATAGCTATGAAGATTCTTAACCTGATATTTTTAACTTATGAAATTTTGAAAGAATCAAAGTGAGAGGAAAGAGATCAAGTTTTCCAAAAATTCTTAATAGGAAAAATTCCGATAAATAAACACCTTGCTTCTTAATGTTCCGGTGGCATTTGTTTTTCAGAATTTTAATTAAATTTCACCTTTGATACAAGAAGTCCCAGTATTTAGAATTTTAAGGGAAGCAAGATTTTGGAACAAAAGTTTTCGTGTAACTTTTACAAACTAAACTTACGATATTGATCATGCCTGGGAACATATGCTTGTTAGATTTATAATTTAGGAACATTGTCTTTCTAGTACATCAACCATTAATGTATCGGGTGTATAAATTTTGTAAGAGTTTAGAAAATATTTGCGATGACTTTCATTCCGATAATTTGAATTTTTGTAAAAATGATTACATGAGCACTTACATTTACTAGTAAAATATGTTTCAAAGGAGAGGAGCTCGAGATTTAATAAATATGAAAATAGATCTGATATCAAATATCTCGAAAACATTTTTGAAGCCAAAATCAACTTGAAAAACACTGAGACCACAAAATTTCGGTGAAGATAGTGAAATATGGGCCATTTCCTTTGCTAAATGTAATGGAAAAGATAGTGGAAGAAAAGGAAATGTGAAGCTCGGAGAAGTAAATCTTAGAATTCATTTTAAATACTTCTAATATAATAAAAACCCAAGAATCCAATAAGCCAAAAAATTTGAAATTATGAGGAAAATATCAAAAAATGAAAAGAAGAGGATTGGGATTTCAAATTCCATGAATTAGAGGCTCTGAATCCCCTTGAAAAAAGAAATGTGACTAAAGGGAACAAAAAATGAACGAGTGCGATGGAATGGTTTCAACTCAATTTCAGAAATTGTAAGATTTGAAACATGCATAGATAGAATTATGGATAATATCATTTATGGCAAGCATTTTATGCGTAAATTTCTTCGAACTATAGAAAATTAGAGGAATATTGAGTGTAAGCATTTCACTCCAGCTACATTGATCAGAGGGAGAATATGATTATTTACTGATATCGCTAAATGTGCGAGGGAAGGAAAATATGAATAGAAAAAAACTAAATAATACCCAAGTTCTGATGAAACAACAAATACTCACTACAAGGGAAAGACCCTCTAGTGGAGGTTATAACAAAGGTTTTTAGTGTTATAAAATTGGTCAAAATTGTCAAAAAAACATTTTCTACAACATCCGTTTTCGGTAACAGAGGTTTTGGCGGAGCTTCTAATGGAATTTCAACACAACTAAAAAAACTGGGCGACTGGAGGTTATTATGGATGTTTTTCTCATTGGTGCACTAATAAGGTGTCAATGGACCAGTGCGTTTTAAATTGAACGCACCGGTACTGTAAACGTACCAAGCACTGGGACAGAAAAGAAATTTATGACACCCTGGGGTGTTTAGCAACATTCCAATGCGTGTCAGCTGGACAGTCACTCCGGGGCGGTCGAATGTGCATGCACCGGGCTGTTAAGCTCTAAAACTGCACTGGGCACACTGTAGCTGATACAACGCACTAGGTTGTTCTAATTGGTATTGGTATTTGTGTGGTGCCTATAGGTCGTATCAACGCACCAATGCATAATATTATACAAACGTACCAATGCGCAATATCACACAAATGGACCAAGCATTCTAATTGGTATTATATAAAAAAGAAAAAGGTAGCATTGTTGATTGTTTCAAGTAGTACCCATAACTTCATCAATTAAAAATTGGAAAAAAAATATTAATTGCTTTGCATATCCAACGCTAACATTTCAAAAAATTATTGTAAATAGAGGTACTATAAAATATTCAAGGAAGTGCCATAGTATTAAGTTGAATGTAGAGGAGTATTTATTGGATAGTCTTATTATCCACCAAAAAGTGGGTAACTCATAGGATAAATTTTTTCTCTTCCTTGGACAACAAGCTAGCATCTATATATGGTCAACATGTAACATGATTCCAGGATCCTCCACTTATTACTTTGGTTATATTTCACTCTCACATTCGACATTCATTCTTGAAGGAAGGTGGGTCATCCATCGACATGTACTTTAACCATTTTCAAATCATGTGCTTTCACTTAATGTTATGGACATACTAATATGGATCAAGGATAAAATCAGATGATTAATCAATCTTGATTGTATTATGTTCCCTCATTTCAGCAAGCAGGTTAATCTTTGAATCTAGTCTATGGGACCTCTTCTTAGGAATTATGGTTTTAGCAAGGGAACTAATGGAGAGGCTCTGATTGAAGTATCACACCCATGATTGTTCCATACCTAACACTTTCCATATTTCCCTTTTTTCATCTCCATTCTTTAGGTTCATGGCCATTTGTCATTGTTATTGGCACACTTTCATCCTCATTCTTGAGTATGCACCTAGAAAAATTTTCCTTGGAGGTTGATGTAGTTAAACAAAGATAAAATCATAATAAATCCATAATGAAAGAAAAAACAAAATGCAAAACATGGTTGAGACTTTAGATTAACGCATGGGAAAAAACCTAGCATGATATCTACCCCCCACATTAGCCATCACTCAGTTCCGTAAGCACATGATGCTTCATCTATGAAAGTAAATCTTATATTTTCCCAACCCTAATGAGAAATGATGACCCATCCATAAGAGGAAGTGTAAAATTTAAAAATCAAGATTGGGCTCTTGAGCTATGCATCCAAATAAAATAAGATCATAAAGAAGTAAAAGGTGCACCAGAAGGGTGGTAGAAATAGGACGAGGAAAGGGGTAACATATGCCTCCACTATTGATCCTTGCTTACATCTATACTGTTGTGAAACCAACTCCAAAAATAGAAGAAAAGAGATATCAATGCCTTAGAAATAAGCCACTTTGAGGGGGAAACCTCCAATACATTACATGAATGAACAATTCTTGGATGATTCAAATGACAAAACCTCCTTTCTATATATAGGAGTCCATGGGGCCACAATGTAATCCTAGTGGGGCCACAATGTAATCCTAGCCGACCTAACAATAACAATGTAAGGGCACAATAATAACAATATTGGGGTTAGAGGGGGCTATAATAATAAAAATAAGGGGGCTACACTAATAACAATGAGGGGATAAACTAGTAATATAGGGACCTAACATGCCCCTCTCCTTCAAAAAAGTGTTGTCCTCAACGCTTGAGTAGCTCTAGGTGCTTTTGTATAAAATTATCATCCTCCCATGTAGAATATTCAGTGGGTAAGTTATTCCACATGATGAGATACTTTGAAATTGATCGATTTCGTAGCTTTTGAGTTCTTGTTTCCATGACCGCTTCAGGTTCCAATATGATTTTTCCTTCCTCATCAAGTTCTAGCAATATTGTTTGAACTGGAATATTTTCACCTATAACCTTCTTTGCGCATGAAACATGGAAAATTGGATGCACTCGCAAAGAAGCAGGAAGCTCCAATTTGTATGCCATAGTACCAATATTTTGCAACACCTTGTACGGACCATAGTACTTTGCTGATAATTTATTATCCATCTTAGCTTTCTTGAGGGAAATTTTTTTGTATGGTTGTAGCTGTAAAAATACCCAGTCTCCTACATCAAAACTTCTTTCGCTGCGATGTTGAGCTGCCTGTTGTTTCATTCGATTTTGTGCCAAATTTAGGTTATCCTTTAAGAGTTGGAGAAATTCTTGTTGATGCTCGATGTGATCTTCCACTGCTTGAACCTTATAATTTTCTCTTAAATATGATGTGATGGACGGTGGATGATATCCATAAAGTGCCATAAATGGGGTCATTTTTGCTGTAGTATGGAAGGAAGTGTTATACCACCATTCAACAAGAGGTAACCACTTGACCCATTGTGTTTTTTCATCAGATACAAAACAACGAAGATATCCTTCCAAAAATTTATTCACTATCTCAATTTGACCATCGGATTGAGGATGATAAGATGAGCTATGAGCTAATTGAGTACCCAAACAAGAAAAAAACTTTGTCCAAAAATTTCCAGTAAAATTGGGATCTCTGTCGCTCACAATAACCTTTGGGTTTCCATGTAGCTTTTGAATTGTTTCCATAAATGTAGTAGCAACTGTACTTGCTTTAAATGGATGAGATAATGCACAAAAGTGTGCATACTTGGTAAGTCTATTAACTACCACCATGATGACACTCTTTCCTTCAGACTTAGGTAAAATTATGATAAAATCCATTGAAATCTCCTCCCAACGTTGACTTGGAATGGATAAAGGTTGTAGAAGACCCGAGGTCATTCCGCCACAAAATTTTGAATATCAGATTTAATGCCATCCCAAAAAAATTCTTTCTTCACCCTGTGGTAAGTTTTTAAAATCTTGAGTGTCCTCCTAAAGGAGAAGTGTGCAATTCCAAAAGAATATTTTGTTTTAGTTGGGAATTCTTACAAAGATATAAGCGATATTTGTACCATAAGGAATCATTTTTCCAAATAAATGTATCAGATGTACTATGATCTTGCTGCAAATTTTGAATGAGTGTCCACACTTCTTTGTCCCTCTTCCATTCATCCCTTGCTTCGGTTATCCAATCTGGTTGGATAATAGAAATGGCACAAAGCAATGCTTCCACCTCTTCATTTTTTCTTAAGAGTGCATCTGCAACAACATTTAGCTTCCCTTTTTTGTAGATTATTTCAAATTCATAACCCAACATCTTTGTGACCCATTTTTTCTGCTCTTCTGAAGATAGCCTTTGTTCCAAAAAGTGTTTAAGACTATCATGATCAATTTTTACCTTGAAGTGTCTTCCCATTAGGTAAGGTCGCCATTTCTTTAGTGCATGTAGTATTGCTAACATTTCCTTCTAATAAATATCTTTCTGTAAATACTTTCCTTTGATTGGACGACTTTCAAAAGCAACGAGTCTTCCTTCTTGCATTAAAATAGCACCAATTCCATTTCCCGAGGCATCACATTCCACAATAAAGGTTTTTGTGAAGTCCGGCGTAGCTAAGACCGGTGCTAGGCACATTGCCTCTTTAAGATGTTCAAAGGCCTTAGTTGCTTCAGGAGTCAATGAAACTGAATCTTTCTTCAATAATGTTGTTAGAGGTGCTGCTATTCTCCCATAATTCTTAAAAAACTTGCGATAGTACCCTATTAAACCGAGAAATCCTCGCAATTGCTTTATAGTTGTGGGGAATTTCCATTCCTTAATGGCTTTAATTTTGTTAGGGTCTACCTTAACACCCTCGTGAGATACAATATGACCTAGATATTTCACCTCTTGTACTCCAAAGAAACATTTGGATGAATTTACATATAATTTTTTCTCTTGCAATAGTTTGAGCACCCTGTCAACATGTTGAACATGATCCTTCCAAGACCTGCTGTAGATTAGTATATCGTCAAAAAATACTAGCACAAATTTTCTAAGGGTTTGAAAATGATTTTCATCAACCCTTGAAATGTAGAAGGTGCATTGGTAAGGCCAAAAGGCATGACCAAAAATTCATAATGACCCTCATGAGTTCGAAATGATGTTTTTGGAATATCTTCAGTCTTCATTTTAATTTGATGATATCCTGAACGAAGATCCAACTTGGTAAAATAAATTTCTCCATGTAATTCATCAATCACTGGAATGTGAAATTTATCTTTAATTGTGAGCTTATTGAGCTCCCTATAATCCGGACACATGCACCATGATCCATCCTTCTTGTGCACCAATACTACTGGAGCAGAGAAGGAACTTTGACTAGGTTGAATTATACCAGCCTCTACCATTTCTGTAATCATACGTTCAATTTCACTCTTTTGGACATAAGGATATCTATAAGGCTTGATGTTTGGAGGAACAATTCCTGGAATCAAATGAATAGCATGATCGTGATAAAAAATAGGTGGGAGTCCTTTGGGAGTTTCAAACACCTTGGAATGATTGCCCAAGAATTTTTGGAGATCTGTAGAAATAGATGATTTTGATGTTGGAACTTCTAGTGAGCATAATTGTGCAATTATGCCTCATTGTTATTTCTTCAGAAGCTTTGTCATGAAATTAGAGCTTATTATCTTTCCCGGATTCCCCGCGATACCCCGTAATTCGACTTCCTTTACTTCTGAAAAAAATTTCAAGAAAAGTTCTTGAAAATTAAAAGCTACCGTCCCCAAAGATTGTAACCATTGTACTCCTAGTACAACATTAGCACCTCCCATAGAAATGGAAAGCATTGGACTATTCAATACATATTCCCCCATGGTTAGCTTGATATTATGGAATTTTCCAGAGCAATTTATAGTTCCTCCATTCTCAACCATCACTTGAAATTCTGGTGTTGGGTATAGGAAACAATTCAATTCCTTGGCTACCTTACAATGAATAAAATTATGGGTACTACCTAAATCAATCAACACTATTACCTTTTTCTTCTTGATATGTCATTCTATCTTGAGAGTTTGAGGAGTGGTAATTCCTGCCAATGCATTACACGATATGGTCGAACTCATTTCTTCCTCTTCTAGGGTTGGTTCCTGGTGTATATCCTCTTCTTGTTCATTTCCTTCTTCCTCTTCACAATCTATGTAAAATAATTTCTTCTCAGCACACTTATGACCTTTAGTGTATTTTCTATCACAACTGTAGCAAAGCCCTTTTTCTCTTTTTCTTCCAATTTTTGTGGTGTCAACCTTGTAGGTTGTGGAAATCTAGGCGTAGCAACACTTCCTTCTTTATAGAATTGAGTGGTAGGCTTCCTTGTCGCCATAATTTTACATTCAACTTTTCTTGCCAACCTGAATGCCTTCTCCAATGAATCAGGTTCCAAAACGCGAACATCATGTTGGATGTTATCCTTTAAAGTGCCTATGAAGAGATCAATCCTGTGTTCCTCTGGAATATCAGTTACCCTTATATTCAATTTTTGGAAGTCCTCAATGTGCTGCCCCACTAAACCCTTTTGTTTGAGATTTATCAATTGGTTAAAGAAGGTGTTGCTCTTTGTATCCTCATAATGTGCTATCATTTCCTCCGTAAAAATTGACCAAGTGACATTTTTTTTATGGGAGAAAAGCCATCGATACCATACAAATGTATTTTGTTCTAAATGTAAAGTTGCAATGCGTACCTTTTGTGTGTTTTGCACATTATTGAGATCAAAATATTGCTCCATCTATAGTATCCATGTTACGGGATCCTTGCCATCAAACTTCCTCATATCCATATTTGGAATATGGTGGTTCTTCCGTCCAACATTAGAGTTTATGAAATCATGATTAACATTTATTTTGTTCTCATCATGAGTTTCGTCTACTATCTTTTATCCATTAGGAAACATTTCTTGTATCAACTTTTCCAAACCTTCGATGTCTACTTTTATGTTTTCCATTTTTTCATCGATCTTAGCTTCCATGCCTTCCATCTTAGCTTCCAAACCATTTATCTTAGCTTCCATGCCTTTCTTCAAACCATCCATCTTAGTTTCCACACATTTCTTCAAAAATTCCATTTCATTTTTTGTTTCTCTTTGCAATAGCGAAATTTGGTACACTTGCTCTTGTAATTTTGATATCTCATGTTGTGTTTCTTCATCTTCATGAGTCATAGTAGAGAATTCTGAAGGCTTAATGGGTGTTGAATTATTTTTAGGGGCCATTTTAGAACCCAATACTAATATATATTCTTCAATATTCCCTTGGAAAAATTCCAACTAATTTTTTTCAAACAAGACTTATGTAATTCGAAAAAAAAAATACACACCTTTTTCTTGCTTTTGAGGAGTGCGATATTGAAACTAAATTATCTCTATGATTTCGGATCTTCAATATTTGAAATTTGGTATTGAGGTAGCCCTCTAAATCCTCTTTCAAATGCCACAATTCTGACCTGATTTGGATTCTTGAAGACAAAGTTGTGCCCAATATCCTACGATGACCTAATTATGGACTGGTTCAGTAGAGCGAACTTGTATGACTTGCCACATGTCACTGCTTCCTCCTTCAGCTCTGAAATTGATAGATAAGAAACTTAGTTCCGTGTGCTTGTGTCCAAATTTTATAGAATTCCAATCCGATGCTTAGAGAGGGAGTTATGAATATTTTCCCATGATCACCTCTTTGAGATGAAATTCAGGAGCCTGAAAAAGTCCTAACTTCCACAGACCATATCTCCAAAAATATTGTGAACCAAGATCTGAATTTTTTCAAAGATGTTCCTCAGGAGTTTTTCTTCGTTCTCTAAAAATTTCATATTTTGACCCTTCGTAGAAAAAAATTTATAGCGAAAATTCCGCGATGACCTGTTTAGGTTAAATTGAGGAGCCTGCAAAAAGACCTAACTTCCACAGATCATATCTCTGAAAATATTGCGAACTAAGCTCTAAATTTTTTTGAAAATGTTCCTCAGGATTTCGGCTTCATACTGTAAAAATTTCAACTTCGGAACATTCGTAGAAAAAAAGTTATAGTGAAAATTCCATGATGACCTGTTTGGAGCAGCAAAACCCTAGAATCCAAAGCTCTGATACCAAATGTGGTGAAACCAGCTCCAAAAATAGAAGAAAAGAGATATCAACGCCTTAGAAATAAGTCACTTTGAGGGGAAACCTCCAATACATTACATGGATGAACAATTCTTGGATGATTCAAATGAAAAACCTCCTTTCTATATATAGGAGTCCATGGGGCCACAATGTAATCCTAACCGACCTAACAATAACAATGTAAGGGCACAATAATAACAATATTGGGGTTAGAGGGGGCTAAAATAATAACAAGAAGGGGGCTACACTAATAACAATAAGGGGCTAAAATAGTAATATAGGGACCTAACATATACACTCAAGATGTTGGACATCCATTAATTGGTCACATGACTATGGTACCTTTCCCTAAAGTATTTCCCACTCTGCAAATACCATTTTCACACACATCTATGAATTGATGGGCTAAATTGAAACATGTCACTTCCCCTTGTGGGATAGGAATACCTACTAGGATTATCCATCTAACCATCTCTAACATAAGAAGATATACTTTTTATGGGATGATCTAGTTAGAAATTTGAAGGTGAGATTTGTGTGAAGTGTTAATTTTCCCTTGACATTAGGTATGGTCCACTATGATGCATTTATGGTTATTATACTAATGATTAATGATTTCACCTTATATTGAGAGGTTTTTGTTAGGTGGTATTGTGACAACAACATAGGACTCTTTAGATATTATTTCTATTCTTCTCAACAAAATTCTAGAGGTCATTTTACACATTGTAGAGAGTAGATATGACCTTGTTGATGCAATGATTCGCACACATACAGAGTGTTGGGCTGTGCGATGGTTCCACATGGTACTTGGCACTCCAAGGTGCCCCCGTATGCTGAAACGCAGAGCCCATGAAGTTTGGTGTTGGAGATATTAATGTTGTGCCAAAATGGACCTAGGATGCCCCAAGGTTGTCATTAACGTTGTTTTATGGGCATTTATTTTTTCCATATCCCGAATGATGATTATTATCCTTGAGATGATAGGGGGGTTTGCACAATACTATTTTACCCCAAATTTTGAGTAGATTTGTGCCACATCATCTTCCTTTCCCTTTAGAGGGTGACATAGGAAATATTGAGGATGCCTTGGTATGGAGGCACTTTAGAGGAATACCCATGGACATAAAGCTACATTTTGGAGTATGGAGCACTCATTATCCCATTAGTTGATCATTTGTGGTGTTTTTATCTCATTTGGAAGATGATGTCATAATGGAGTAGGTTTTTCTCCCACACGTGTTGGATTGTTGGAATTATTTGTTATGTTTTTGAGCTATGAGTTGGCTTATAACCTTACACTTGTTGAAAACTTAAAGTAAAATTTTGATTAGATATTTTACTTGAACTATTATAAAAATAAGGGTTCCAAGTCTCATATAAATAGAGGCAACCCCTCATTTCTTTTCATCATCACACATTTTTATCTCTCTTCTTTTACAAGAGTGTGAATTTGTCTCTTTTTTTGTATTAGGTCAAGATGTGACTTTTATATGGTCTGAATCCTTGTGGAGATGGTATTTTGCATGGAGATGTTCTTACGGGATTGAAAGTAGTGCTTATTTTATAATTTTGTAAGTTTCATACTTTATCTTTGACACTTCGCATATTTTATGTGTGAAGTAGGGTTTATATTTATACCATAATTAAATGCTAACTTATGCTGAAATATTGGTCTATTATTGCATGAAAATTGTTCTCTTTGAATCCTGTAAGGAAATTTTGAATGTGAATTCCATATATTTAATTTCTCCCCTCACAAAGAAATAGTTAAGGTTTTTAAAGTGGATGCCCTAGTCATCCCCCCTTACTTGATCAAGATATATTCAAGAAAATTTACTACTAGAAGACTCCATTACGCCCATTTATGATAAGGCACTAATCATTACTATTTTAATCCATAAATTTAATTACATTTCTTCTTCTTTTCTTGCTCCTATACATCTAGGGTTAGCCACTAAGGTTTTTAGGGTAAAATTATGCATAAAGGTGAATTTGTGATGGCTATTTGTGGTTGATAATTTAGTAATTGAATCAACAAATCACATAAAAGCGACATCTAGTGTTGTGCATGGTTAGTCCTTTATTATTAAAATTTATGTAATCTTTGTTTGTTTTTATGCATGATTTTGAACCTAATTAAGTGACCCTAACCCTAGGTGTTTATTAGAAGGCATTTGTTATTTTTTGTTGATTAGCCTTGAAAGGAATTTTATTTGGCTACTATATGGCATTATGTGTTTGAAAATCGGGAGGCTTTATGATTATATTAGATTTTACTTTCTTTGATAACTGCTTATGAAGTTTGTTGGCTTCTTATTTATTCAATTATGTTCTTATTCATCAAATAATTATAAAAACGTAAATATGAAAATCACAAGAAAACAAAGAACACAAGATATAGGCTCCAAGCTAGGGAAAAACCCCTCTAAGGGGAAAACACAAAATACTATCTTCTTATAGAATAAAATCAAAGTGAGATATCCAAGATCCATGACCACAAAAAACTTCACCCACTAGATTCGAAGTCAAACATTCCTTTAGCAAAAAAAAATCCATTATTAAGAGATTAGCAACCAGAGACGCATCAAGGAATACGTTTCACAAACTTTAAACTCAAGAAGGAACTCCTTATTTCATACTTCAACCCTATTCTTCATCTTTTTCCTTTTTGTGACATTTCAGACCAAAAGCATCCACGTGTGTGTGTCCAAATGAACTCCATCTTCCCTCTATTTATACTGTCTAGAGGGGTTCCAATATACATGTTCATTGGGGCAGGGCCGAATTGGAATCTAGAGGGATTTTTGACACAAATTTCATATTTAAAATTTTATTTTTCCTTTTTCCTTACAATAAGTCCAAATATGGCTTTGACTCTTTGACCGAATAAAACCTATAAGCATGAAGAACATGGTTATCTAAATAAAATAATAATTCTTGATTATGAAACTTGTTGTATCTTAAGAAACAATCCCTTGACTATGGTAAGGAATCAGTTCTCAAGACATATATATATATATATATATATATATATATATATATATATATATGTCACATAAATATTATATCAAATGGTCTTTGCTTAATCACCTTTAGAAATTAATGATTAAAACCCTCAAGAATCTGATGTAATAAATGCTTCACAATGCCATTATCTGCTGATATTAATTGGAGTGACAGGAAGAACATGAAGGAAGCTCAAACTAATATGATGGTAAACATCATCTATCACTTTAAACTTTAGAATAATTTTATGTGAAAGGAATAGTTAAAATGAAGGAGCACCCATTACGGATATTTAACTCTTATTCACATATGTAAAAAGAGACCCGCAACTGCATTTCTTCATTTTATTCATAGAAGGAAAAAGACAGAATGGAAACTGGAAAACATATCAACAACAACAGATGCAAGAAAATTGATCTTTCATTCATTAATCATCAGAAATTAAGTACAAAATTTGCAGTAGTCCAAAGGTCCAAAACTTAGAACCTTTTCCTTTCTTCTCTTTCTCTTTAAATACAAATGTAAAGAAGTTTGTAACTGTTGAAACTACTCCTAACTACTCAAACTGCTTGAAACTTCTTAAAATACCTATTACATATCATCAAAATGTATCATTACAATTGGACTGTCTTAATAGAGATAAAGTAAAACTTAAAATCTAATCTATTTTCTGAATATGAATTGGTCCCACTGCTACTACATTCTCTTGATTGGCTGACTTGTCTTTCTTTGAAGATGAGGGATCATGGGTAGAACAACCATACAAGCTCTGCATTTCTTCCACACTTCAATGTTTGTCTTAGGAGAATTAATCAGCTTGTGGTACTCCAACTTAAAGGCAGTGATCTTGTTGAATTTTGGTCTCTCTGTAAATAAGGTCTTCATCATCCATAATAGCTGAAAATTCCTCTGAAGAAAGTTAATAACTGTTGCTCCTTTCAAGATATGAGTCTTCTCATGAGTATTATCCACCTTAATTTTTGCCAATACCAATAGTGGTTCGTAGGAATCCCATGATAAAATAATGCCTTTAAGGTCCCAGCATGATGGAAATCCTGCCCTGTCTCTTTTGTCATATAGATTGTCAAACTTGTTCACTGCTTCCTTAATATTTGTCAACTTCTTCTTAGTGGTATTCTTGCAAGTATTTTTAACAATCAACTTGTTAATCTCTATAGCATACAGGATCCTATATTTAATCTCATTTTCCTCTAACTCTTGATTAGTCTTAGAATCAATGAAATCAATATATTTCTTTACCCATATGGCTCTGTTAATAGTCTTCTTCTTGTTTGCCATAACCTGCTCCTCAAAATCTTTGACAATGACTTTCTCTTCTGATACGATAGTTAAATATCCCCAAGTTGCTTTCATCTCTACATTGATTTCATTCCATATGATGTCCTTAGTCTGTATCAAAGTTATATTTCCATTCAATTTCTCCTTCAGGCTCTTGATTTCAGCATTAGCTGTCTAACAATCTGTCTTGTATTTATCAATTTCTCCATCCTTGGCATGCATTATTTTTGTTACTGTCTCCTGGTCATTTTGTGCCTTTTTGAGATCTTTCTCTGCCATTTTCATTTCAGTATTTAATTGAGATATCTATGTTGCTGGATCATCATTTCTAGATGGAAAAATGATAGTACAGGAATGGGAATCAATTTGGTTTTTCAGTATCAGCACAATTTCCTTCAACTTAGAAACTTATTATTCTTACTATAAAAGCTGCTGAAGAAGGCTTTATTTCTCACTTTCCACTTCTGCCACCTCTGTTTCCATAGAATGCTCCCCTGTAGGTAACTTCAAATTTTTCTTCAACACAAAAATCTCTGATTCTGCACTTTGTAGCAATTTTTGCACAAAAAATCTATCATTTGGATCTACTCCAATATTTACAATTATCTTCTTGAGTTCTTCATTTTGTGTTGTTAAAGCCCTGGAGTTGGCTTTCTCCAATTTCAGTTGCTCGATCACCTTCCCTAGCATGTTCTCTACCTTAAGATCCATTGCATTAGTTTTGGTCAAATCATTCACTATCAATTGACCTGTTTGCTTGTGTAAATTTACTTTATCAAGAAAAGGAATCTTTCTCACGTCAACAGTTAAATTTACAGTATTGAAATTACTTGATTACCCTATAGTCATATCAGAGGGGTGAGAAAGAGAAATCTTAAACTGGTCTTTTTCAAGATCCATGGAAGTCAGCAATCTTGTTTGGTCTGGAGTTATTTTATATTCGGCTTGTGCCTCCATGCTAGCCTTCATCCTTTGATTTCTTTTAGCAATATGAGAAAATACTTGTTTAATCAAAGTTACTTGCTCCTGAGCATCTCCATGTATTCTTGGTGAGGTTGGAACATTCTGCTCATCTCCTAGTTGAAGTGAGAAACTAGGTTGAGCACATGTTATGTATTCATTGAATTTTGTTCTCTTTTCGGCTCTCTGATCTTCGTCTTCTGAATCAACAACTGCCTCTTTAATCCTCTTACTTGATTTCTCAGATATAATAGGAGGTTGTATATTAGAACCAACTGAACTTGCAAAACCCTTATTTGCTAGCTTCTCTATGTCAGGTATACTTTCATGAAGAAATGTTGAGTACCCATTTTCAACTCTCCTATTTGAAATTACTTTATGAGGGTCATAAGCCCATTTATCTCCTAACAACAAATTCATACCATATAACATCATATTAACCTCATCAACTACTTGTCTCATGTTGACTATAAATGGACCCACAAACATAGGTAATTTAAACATATGACCTTTTTTCATAGGTACAAAATGTATTTGATCAACATTCAAACTCTGCCTAATGAATTATAAGGAAAATTATCTCATAGGAAAAAATGTAGGCAACCTATATGGTTCTACCCCAGCCCCATAAAGTCTGATCTCTAAGTAATCTTCATAAACATACCAATATCCAAACTTACAATTTGTCCCAAGCTACAGAAATTCTTGAGCCTTTGGAAAGAAACATGGGGGAGAAACCCCATTCAAAATTTTGTAAGAAGTAGACATGAAATTATTTTCAAAATAAAAAAACCCTTCCTCATTTTTCTCCTCTCTTACTACATCATCCAAAACACTACTGACTGCCTCTTTTTATTTATGTCCATGATGTTTAACCCCAGATGCAATAATTCTTCGAAATTTTGATATAAAAATAGATAAATGATAAGAGAAGGGAACCTGAATGACCCAGTGAGTGATAAAATCATGAGTTGAGTATTGAAAACCTCCTGCCAATATGAAGGGATATCCAGTACTACTCCCGGCTTCATCATTAATGCAAATAGTCCAAGAAATGTTTTTTCAATTGAGTTTTCGTTCTCCTTTCCCAATACGTTTAGTATACACCTCAACACTAGCCAAACTTCTGCATCAAAAACTTCTATGGAGAATTATTTACTGTCAGGTGCAAACCACTTCGTATCTGGCCTTAGGAAGAAGGCAAACTGGGTGAATTCTTGACCTACAAGACTATCATAATGTGCTGCCAATGACTCGTCAGTGAATTGAACATAAGATTTTGACTCTGGAACATAAAGCTTGATGAATTAATTGGGACGAGACTTCCAAGACATTATCTCCTAAACAATTCATTACAAAACACTTGGCAGGATACATAACAGATACCAGCCAGTGCACAAACTTAGGAAAAAGATGGGTTTTAGGGATACATGTAGACAGTACACTTGACTTGGCCATGGTGGAGAAAATAGGACATGATTTGTCGTTCAGACATACCTGTTGATAGAAAGGAAGGTGTTATAGAGAATAAAAAGTATCTCGGATATTCCTCTTAGTGTCCATGAAGGGAATATGGCTGGATGAGCTAGAAAGGGATGAACATTTAGCCATGATACTGCTCAGGGTGGCGAACAACGACAGGGTGGCGAACAATGATGGAAGACACTGGTGCAATTAGGTTTACAAATATAGAGGAATGACAATTAACTTGTGAAAAGAAGAACCAATTTAAGTAGATGGCGAGGGGTCTAGAAATTAAATGCTAAGTTGACGCGCTAAAGACCATTAAATGGTACCATGATGTGGCTGAAATTTGTCACCAACTAGCGTCTTACGTCACTGTGGGGGGCCTCTGTGGTACGCAGTACTCATCGGGGCCGCCTGCCCCTGCAGTGAATCCATACTGCAGATCTTGATTGGCACGTCAATCAATAGGTCCAACTGCGGAGGCACCCTCCCCATTAACCCGTGTGTCGAATGTTCCCACGAGTTGCCGCCATTGTCTTCTGACAGGAAAACCTTCGGATCTCACTCACTTTTTTTATCGATCATTAACTGAATCGTTAGGACCCATCTTCGCTTATTCTTCAAAGTGTTGAACTTTAAATTTACAACAAAATTACAATTTTTAGTTAAAGTATGAGAAAACTATACTTTAACATATTTTTTAATATATTTTTCCATTCTTTTGTATTTTTGAAAAATTAAAATAAAGGACATTGCAAATGAGCCACAACATCTGGCTCCACCCGGGGATAGTGTTTTTTGCCACGAAACATTAAGAAATGCATATTAGTGCCTTTACTTCGGGCATGGAGTCAAATGTTGTTTGATGAAATATCAACAATGAGAAATCCGAATATGTACAATGGTGGACCATAAAATCTCAATGCTGGAAATAATGTTTGAGATACTACCCATTCACAAGTAGCTCTACTGTTTCTTGATAAAGATTCTCTAGAATAAATGTGTTATTTGATCTAACCTCAACAATCTTGTATGGGCCATAACAGAGTGGGTAAAATTTACCATGCTTTCCTTTCTCTTCTCTTCTGGTATCCCATCTTAATACCAAACATCCAGTTTGAAAAAGAATCTCTTTTTCTTTTCTATCAAAAATTGACTTCACATTTTCTTGATAAGTGATCAAATTTTCTCTTACTTTGTTCCTGCTCTCACTTGATTCTATAACCTTATTCAGCCTTCTCACCAATGCATTAGGTTCTTCTTGTGCTTATTGAAGAAAATAAATCATTGGTCTAGCCAACTGAGTAGGAAATAAGGCTTGAGTTCCATAAACCAGTTCATAAGGGGACTTACCTGTAGATATTCTAATAGTCACTCGTATTTCCCAAAGAGAAAATGTCAATTTTGAATCCCAATTTTTCTGATTTTCATTAATTGTCTTCTTCAAAATCTTGACCAATGTCTTGTTGGAAGATTCAGTTAGCACATTCCCTTGAGGATGATATGTTGTAGAATGAGATAGAATAACATTATATGTTTGAAAAAAATTAATGAATCTAACTGAATTGAATACCTGGGCATTGTTAGTTACAATCTTGATTGGACACCCAAACCTGCTGAATATGTTTTCTTCCAGAAAATTCATTACTACCTGGTCATTAGCCTTTCTTGTAGGTATTGCCTCTACCCACTTTGTGAAATAGTCAGTGGCAGTTAGAATCCATTTGAATTGTCAAATTTATGGTGAATTGATTTCCCCAATAAAATCTAACCCCCATTGCCTAAAGGGTTCTTCAATAAACACTAGGAGAAGAGGTAAATGAGCTAACCTTTTATTTTCTGCAAATAATTGACATTTCTGGAAGCCTCTAACCAGTTTGTATACATCAGCAAACAAGGAGGGCTACTAAAAACCTGATTTGAGGATTTTATGAGCAATAACCTTCCAACTATAATGACATCCAAATATATTCTCATGATATTATTTTATAACTTCCATTGATTCTCCTTTTGTCAAACACAACAACAAAATGCCAGCAGGATCCTTCCAATATAACTTAGCATCAATTATGACATATGGCTGGGATTTGAGCTTAAGAGATTTTTACTTTCTTCTGTTTAGTGAGGTTGGACAAGAGAAAAAATACAAGTAATGAAAAATATCCTTATACCAATCAGAGCACATGAATTTGTATTTAATTGCTGCCTTTGTACTGCTTTGACTCCTTTCATTAATAGCTTCATCTAAGGGTGCCAAAAAATTAATCCCCAAATCTTGAAAATTTGACTCTGTCAACAAGTTTTCCAAACCCTGACCTTTGACCAATTTGGTAGGTTTGATATCTAAGTCATACTCTTGGATTTTAGCTATCAATTTTCCTCTTTTACCTTTCACATCACTTTGAACTAGCACATCTTTCACAACAGAGTTAGGAACACAAGAAACTATTTGAGACTGCAACATATAAGTCCTGAATGCTTTTAATGATTTAACTAAAGCATACACCTATTTTTCCAAAATTTTATATTTAAGTTCAACATCCCTGAGAACTTTACTGAAAAGTGCTACAGATTGTTTTTTGCCCGCTTTATTCTTCTGCACAACACAACAACAATTGTAGTAGGTGATGCAAATGAAAATATTTGAAAAGATCTTTGATAATCTGGACTGATTAGTATAGGAGATTCTTGAAGGGCTTCTTTAATCCTAGCAAAGGATTCTCTAGATTCCTTATCCCACTTTACTTCTGCATTCTTCTCCAACATATCTGTTATGTTTCTGACAATTTCAACATAATTTGGGACAAATCTTCTCAGGAAATTTATTTTTCCCAGAAACCTCTGAACATCCTTTTTACTCCCGGGCAAGGGAATTGTCTGAATAGATTCTACTCTTGCTGGATCAATTTTTACTCCCTGATTTGAAACTATATTTCCTAACAAATTTCCTTATTCCAAGGCAAATAAAGATTTTTTGGGATTCAATGACAACCCGAATTTTCTGCATTTTAGGAAAGCCTTATGTAAATGCTCTAAGTGTTCATCACATGAACCTGAAAAATGGTCACATCATCCAAATATATAACTAAAAACTTATCAACCACAAATGCTATGTCCATTTCCCTCTGAAAAGTGGCACCTGCGTTCATTAGACCAAATGGCATTCTGGCATACATGAACGTTCCCTAGGGTGTGGTAGAAGTTGTTTTCTTCTGATCTTCTTTCTCAAACGATACTTGATTTTACCCGGAGAAACCATAAACAATAGAAAATATATATGCTCATGTCACTTTCTGTAAAACATAGTTCATCTTAGGCAAAGGATAATTCTCTTTAAGTGATTCCCTGTTTAAATTCCTGAAGTCAACACATAACCTTATTTCTCCATTTTTTTTCCTCACAGGGACTAGGTTAGAAATCCAGTCTAAATATCTGAGTGGGAATATACTTTTTTCCTGCAACAATTTCTTCACCTAATTTTCAATTGGGGCAAGGAGCAATGGGTTGATCTGTCTAAGTTTCTGTCTGTGAGGCTTGATCCCATCCTTCAATGGTATCTTGTGCTGAATAATATCTAGGTCATATGTTTTCAAATCCTCTTAGGACCATGCAAACACATCCATATATATTTTAAAAAGGTCAATGTACCTTTCTTTATAATTCTTAGGGACACCCTTGAATAGCTTGACAACCTTGGGCTCCTGTTGAGTTCCCAGATTACAATCTTCCATATCACTCTCTTGAGGTACCTTCTTTGGATCCAGTGCTACATCATTTGAATCAAACAATATTTCAAGAGGAACTAATCCTCTGGGAAATATATTATCTTTCAACTAGATTATTTTTTGATCACCTATTGATTGCTTAAGATTTTTCAAGTCTTCATTTTGATCAATCTGTTCACTTTCTTGATTTATTTCAATATTTTCAAAATTTTCAACCATTGTCAAAAAATGATTTATCTTCTCATCATCTTCAAAAACCTGCTAGTGCTTAACATTGTCAGGAATAGAGGGTCTGTGCCTTAGTTCAATCTCATACCTCATTTTCGGATTTATAGGTGGCTTGAAAGTACTAGCTGCAACTGCCAGTGAATCTGCCATTCTGTTTTCTTCTCTTGGAATGAATTGAAGGTTAAAAGCTTCAAAATAATTCTCAATCAAGTCCCATAATTCATTCCTATATGATCTCAACCTTGGATGTTTAGTTTGATAAAGGTTTTTAATCTGTCTTATAATTAAATCAGAATCACCAAAAATGGAAATGCACTGGATTCCCATTTGTTTAGTAGTTTGAAGACTTAAAATTAATGCCTCATACTTAGCTACATTATTTGTTGATTCAAATTCAAGCTTAAAAGAAAAAGGTAAAATATTACCTTCTGGAGATATCAGTAAAAATCCAGCTCCTGTGCCATATTTTGAATAGGCACCATCAAAATAACACTTCCAAATTTTGTTTGAACCCAACTCATTATGTATAATTATTGAAGAGAGTTTCTTCTCTGAGTCTTCAGCAAACTCTGCACCTTCATGCAACATAAAACATGAAATATCTTCTGTTTCTTGACCATAAATAGGGGAATTTCCTGCATCTTTCTTTGTGGTAGTTTAAAAAAATCTTGTTTCTCTATATTACCTTATTTCTTCCCCATTAAACATAGGAATTATAGCATATGTGAAGTCCAGTTTTAAAACTCCTCCAAGATTTGCTCCCCAAGATCTGGAAAAAAGCATACCAAACCTAGCTGGAATATCTGCGACCACTACATCTATCATGATACTTTTGGCTAGAATTTGGGCCAGGGATACCACCATGTCTTTGATAAGCCCAACACACTTCACCCTTTTTGAATCAAATGAATATAGGTCTCTATAGGGTTTAGTAATTTTTAAATTCAGTTCTTTCATTACAGATAATGGCATGAGATTATGTGAAGCACCTAAGTCTAGCATACAATTATGAAGAATAAAATCATGAAGAAGCAGTGATATATAAAATGGGGGAACAAAAGAATCTACCTCTTCCACACGAGGAACAAAAGTGACCACTGGTTTTTCCTCTCGAAAATTCACAGTATCACCAATGTCATCAGACTGATAAATATTAATGAATTTTGCAATCTCCTTCTTGTAACTTGGCATCTTAGCTAGCTCAAGAAGGGGTACTTGGATTTTGACCTTTTCTATCTCTTTGGATAAACTAAAAGCTTGATTTTGTTTGACAATATTCTCATGTTCTTCCTGATTTCTGCTAGGATTAGAAATCTGTTCAGGCACAGTAACAATATTAGTATCAATAGAATTTTTTTGGGAAGTCTCAGCTTGTTGTTTTTCAGTTCCACTTACTAGATTCATAGGTTGTTTCCCCTTATGTAATTGTTTTATTGAGTTATTTGATTGTGGAGTAGCCATTGGAGAAGGAACTAACTCTTGCTGTTGTTCTTCATCATCCTGCGTCCTTGATCTCTTTATTGATCTTAAATCATATTTTTTATGCAATTCTACTTGCATACAGTCTGTAAATTGTCTACAATAATCATCCATCTCTTCTTGGTTAAAGGACACCTCAACTTCGGTGTATTCTTCTTCACATTATTCCTCTTCTTCATCTCCTTTCATGTAAATGGTAGATATATGATCGTTGACTTCCTTTTGATCATCTTCAGAAGACTGTGAAGGTGCTTCTTCTATGTAAAGTGGTGCTTGAACTTGGTCTTGATCTTTTCTCTCCCTCTGCAAGATTTGCAGGGGCTATTTTCTAAATTGAGGATTGAAAACTCCTATGTTTTGTTGTGCAGGCCTTTGGGAGTTTTTATTCTCTAACTCCATCTTCACTAACTTATTTGACAAATTCTTGATAACCTTTGTCATGTCATCAATCCTATGATCCTGTGGTGATTCTTCTTTGGCCTTGCCTTTCTCTTGAACTGATTTATTTTCTTGTGTTTTCCCAGCAATAGTCATGTTTTCTTCAATTTCCAAAGCATTAGTTTGGATTTTATCAAGAGTAGGAGATCTCCTCTCTCTTAAAGTTAAACTAAAATCTGAATCAAAAGCTCCAACAAAAAATACCCTTGCTCCAATAGGAGGGGGTTTCATTTCTATGGGCAAATTATTATACAGTTTGTTGAATCTTTTAATAAAATCAGTCATGTTTTCATTAGAATTTTTCTTGATTTCATTAAACTTCGTTAATGAATAACCATGATCCATTTTTTCACCCCACCTTTGGGTGAATTGTGTCTCTAATTACTCCCAATTATTAATTGAGCCATTCGGAAAACCTTTAAACCATTTTCTTGCCTCTCCATTCAAAGACTGTACAAAAAGTCTCATCACTACATCAAGATGTTCTACATTTAGATTCTCGGCCAGAGTGAAAAACAATGGCAAGTGTTGTTCTGTAGACACTTCATCTTCACCAGTAAAACGAGGAAGTAGCTTGAGGTATTCTTGGGGCATGGCATTCATAGGTTGTGGAAGATTTAATGGTGCATACCTATTCATTAAGAAAGCAGGGGCTGCCATGTTTATGCCTTAGTTAACCGCTCCTTGAGTAGGTGGGGTTTGTGAACCAGTTGTGAATGTGGATGAACGGGGTGAAACAACTGATATGGGAAGGGGTTGATGAACAATGGCAAAAGAACTAGCAGATGTATTTGGTTGAGCTTGCGTGAAGGTAAATGAAACAGACTCAAAATATTGTTCTTCTAACCTTGGTTCTTGAAAATGAACTGATGGGGAAAATGATTCTTGTTCCAAGAAAGTGAGTTTCCTAGAAATATCCTTAGATGAAGGGTTATGTGAACTGATGCCAGGTGCAGATAGTGTAGGATCAGGTGTGGAAGGAGTTCTTGGTTTCTGAACCTTTTTAGAAACCAATTTTTCGGGATCTGACAAAATAGGAACTTTCTGTTGCAAGGTATCTGACCTTGTATGAGGTCTTTTATACGCCATAATTATGGAATAAAAATACAACCTGATATTTCCTCCTCTCTGAACAACTAGAGGAAATATAACAAAAACCCAGGGAATGAACTTCACTTCTTCGTTGTAAAAATGTTGTATCTTAAGAAAAAATTCCTTGGATGTGGTAAGGAATCAGTGCTCAAGACACACACACACACACACACACACACACACACACACACACATATATATGTCACATAAATATTATATCAAATGGTCTTTGCTTAATCACCTTCATAAATTAATTATTAAAACCCTCAAGAATTTGATGCAAATTGATATGCTGGTAAACAGAATCTATCACTTTTAAATTCAAAAGAATTTTATGTGAGAGAAATGTTGGGAAAAATACTGAGAGGGGGGGGGGGGGGGGTGAATCAGTATTTACAGCATATTCAAAAAAATTTACATTTTCACTCTCCAAAACCCATACGCTACTTTCTTTTAGTAAACTCGCGTATATACGTGGATATCATTCATACAACTCGTGTATTAGCAGAGATCTAAATATGCAGATATTATTAGCTTAGTTCTTTTGCACTATTCAATCATCTGATGTTAAGTTAACGAGAAAACATGTGCGGTAAAAGCAGAGATAAACCATCTACAAAGCAACACACACGAACACCGATTTTTTTAGGGAAACCCAAGTCGGAGAAAACCACGCAGTGCCCAGTTGCTCAGCCTTCAATATTTTATTATAGAGAAAACATCTTACAACATATGTGCTGGCGCAGACTTGACCAGCACGCAGGCACCCACCTGCGCTCATTTACCAGCCTCTCCTGGAAAGGAGATCCAACCCCCTGACTCGTTTACCAGCCTCTCCTGGAAGAGAGCTACGACCCCCCGATCTCGTTTACCAGCCTCACCTGGAAGGGAGCTACGACCCCCTACTCGTTTACCAGCCTCTCCTGGAAGGGAGCTACAACCCCCTGACTGAAGGCTACAACCTTCAGCACCACCTTGGACCACGTTTCATCAATTTTCACACTGGATCCAACCACTTCAATAAAACAACACTTGCAGGCCACATTTCATCATATTTTCAGATTTGGACCCTTTCCATACTTTTAAGCACGATCAACCATGAAAGCAGAGATACATATAACTCGACGAGATATCGGGAAACCGGCAAGAACGAATCGGAAATTTTCTTGCCACATGTAGCAAACCCTAGTTTGCATACGTGCTTTCCTTTCACTGATGTCGCGTATATACGCGCTTCCATTCACACAAACCAGCGTATACTTCTGTACATATTACAGATCCAATTTCATTGCGCATACGCGCTTTTTCTTCAGCGAAGCCGCGTATATACGTGCTTCCTCTGCGACGAACTAGCGTATGGATCTTCAGCCATTACAGAGCTGCATCCTTCTTCAGATCAGATATTCAGTTCATATTCAACCCTTTACTTCAGACAGATGTTCACCTCATCACAGATCTAATCACTCCATAAACAGATCTAGTAGATACAAATACATTTCAGATCTAGATCCCCTTCTTCATCATTTTCTTCATTGGTGCATCATAGATTCAGATCTATCATCAAGCCTTTACCCTTTCCATACAAATATACTTCACAGAGAAGTATTCATTCAAGCTCAGACATCTTGCACCCACACTCATGATTTGCACAATGAATTTCTTCTCCTTATATAGGTTTACCCTTTTTCAATACCATGAGCCCCTTTTTCAATACCATGAGCCAAAACAATACCATGAGCCAAAAGCTACATTACTTCCGATGGTATTCCTGGACGGGGTCATTTAGACGAATCATTACCCAATACAATGGGTCAATACCATGGTGGTTACCCCTGGTTTTGCACTTTTTGAGCGCTTTTTCCCATACGCGACTTATCACGTTCTTTCCTGCGTGCATACGCGACTTCCCCTAGACATATCCGCGTATGCCTTGAGACATACTCTTTTCATCATACTTTGAGCACATTCTGAATTCCTTTCTTCATTGCCTTCTGTACACACTGTAGATACATCAGATTTACTTCATCAAGAACATATTCTATCAAGCACAAACTTCATCAAGTAAGTTGCCATCATCTTCATCAAGTGGGTTTCCATTCAAGGACAACACTCAGCATCATATCATTTCACATCAGATTTACATCATTTACCAAGTCCATCAGGTCAAGAATAACTTCATCAGGTGGTTTTCCATTAAGGACAACACATGTCAACAATCTCATGTCTTCATCTTCATTCAGTGGGTTGCCATCAAGGACAACACTCTGCATCATATTGCCAGCAATCTCCCCCTTTGGACTTGATGGCAACCACGATGGTGTTTGGTTATCACAACAGATAGGTACATTAAGAATACAATGACACCATGTCACATGCCCCATTTTTGACATCATTCTTTCTCTTCATTCAAACACCATGTCATTCTCCCCCTTTGACATCAAGGGCAAAGGGTGGATCAAAACCAACACACTCTCCCTCTTTTCTCCTCATGTAGAAGAAGCGTTCTGCAGATCTGATGTATACTGAAGTGACCAAGCTCCCCCTGAGTTCATGCTGAATCTTCAAACATATTTTCCAATGAAGCACATGACTCTATGAACTTCCTATCACCAAAGACTCATACTTACATCAAATATCCAACCAAGTGGATTTACATATAAGACTCCAGTACCCAACCAAGTGGGTTTACACATTTCAACTCAGCTACCCAACCAAGTGGGTTTACAAAATTTGACTCAGCTACCCAACCAAGTGGGTTTACAAATTTGACAAGTCCTTACATGACTGAAATTTACAATTTTACATGATGGGTCTCAACATGACCTTTTCATCAAATTACAAATATGACTTTTCATGGCCAATACCAGAAAGTCCTCAAGAAAGAGAAAATATTTCAGAACCATCATAATGCCAATAATGCAATATACTCAGCAACGCTAATGCTCCCCCTGAATCTGTGCATCCAAGAAACCTTTCCATATGACTAAGGCTCCCCCTTAGTTTGTGCATCCTGAACACTTTTACCAAAAAATCATCAAGGCATCTTTATCAAAACATTAGAAATAAAATTATGAGAACTGGAACACCACCAGAGATACCAAACAGCACTGCAGCTGTGCTGAAAAGAGCTGACTCCAAACAGGAAATTGTCAGCAATCAGACATACACGGTTTTCTGTGCATGAACTCGCGTATATACGCGACTGTGTTTCAGGAAACTCGCGTATCCAATACCATCTTCTATATTTTAACCAGATCTGATCCTCTTGTGAGAAAAATACAGTGTTCATCTTCTTTCTGAGATATTTGAATGCTTCCCTGGAATACAGATAGATAGAACAATGTAGTTGTGTCTTCAAGCGTCATCCAACGGTTGTAGCATAAGCACATTAATAACCAAGCCTCCAGATTCTTTGCAGCATCAATACAATCTTTCCAAGAGAGATTATCATACCAGAACAACATCTTCAAATACGTGTCAATCATCCATGTGATCCAATATCACCATGATCTTTAAGATTTAACATGAAGTAACATATGTAGGTAAAAGATCTTAACCATAGTAACAAACTCTGCATGATCTATACTTATTTCTGAACCAAACGACATCCAACTCATCCATGTGTGAGCACAAAAGATACTTATCAACAACCAGGGCTCAAAATCTCATCATAATAAACCATGTACCAAGTCATCATCATTTGAGCATGAATATCACAAAAACCAAAGAATAAGCAGTCATATTGCCAACAATGTAATCATTAGTATTCAACCTGCTGCTCCCCCTGAACCAGTGCTCCTTCTTAACTTATGCAACCTGAATACGTTCATCAGCAAGTCATCAACAACAATCTCTGCATGAACTGCCCTTATCTCCGAATTATAAGACTTTTATCTCAACAATGAATACTCTTCATAAAAAACAAACAGGACTCATCGACAATCTTCAACATAAGGAACCATGTATCATATCATCATTATTTAGAACTGAGAAACTAAGCTGATACTGAGTTAATAATACAGTTATTAACAGTCAGACTGATGCTCCCCCTGAACCTCTCCTCCAGATCTTCAGCTATCATATAAATTATCTTATCATCAATGCATACGTGACTGCGTCTGATGGAACTCGCGTGTATACGCGACTTTTGTTAATAGAATCCGCGTATGGAAAGTGAAATTTTTCACATTCCTTCATCTCCCCCTGAACTTGTACTTCCTGTACCTGTCTTCGTCATATCAGATGCTCTGTCAGAAATAAACATAACCAGAGTAATCAAATCAACCATGAGAGTCATCATACATTGCTCCCCCTGTGATGATACATTACTAAATCTCCTAATGTATCCCACATCATTCCTGCAGTCAATAAGAGAAGTAAGTTTCAGAAGCGGATGACTGCAGTAGGGTCAGTATTCCCTACGTTTCTGATCGGTCCTCCATCTTTTTCCAGATTTGTTTGAACTTTCTATTTGTGTGCTGGAAGTTATCCAAATTCTCATATCTGTTCAACCTGCATTCCTTTTCTACATGTCCATACTTGTTACAAGAATAACATCTTATGTGTCCAGAGAAATAAGCATAAGGATCATAATGAGTATTTCTAATCTTCCTCCTTTTGCAATCAGCTGCTTTATGTCCATACTTGTTACATGAAAAACAATACCCCTTGAAGAAACCAGAGTACCTTTCTATGTAGGATCTGTTTGTTTGAGGCTGAAATGATCTGCTCCTGCAATTTGCTGCAACATGCCCATAATTATGACATTTAAAACATTCAACGTTCTTGAATGAATTCCTTTGAGAATTCATGATTGTTGGTTGATCTTTTGTCTCTTTCAACACTTCGGGTTTTGCATTGACTTCCTCTGAATTTTTAGCACTTCCTTGTGAGCTAGATTCTCCTTTAACAGTTTCATGGAAACCAAGACCAAGTTTGATAGCAGGAGACCTTTGATTACTCAGAGTATTGTCCAAAATATTAGTACTATCTTGAAACCTCAAAAGTTTAACCTTTTCTTCTAATTTACCTTTGAGAATGTTTACCTCAACCTCCAAGGCTTGACATTGCTTTGTCATGCTTTCTTCTTTCCTTCTTCCATCTTCTACTTGATCCTTCAGATTTAGAATCTCTTCTTTCAACCAATTTTCGTTTTCTTCACATGTTTGTTGCGGCTCTTCATTCTTCTTATTTGATTTTTCCAGATCTTCTTTGAGAGAGATGATTTCTGCTTGAAGGCCTTCCTTTTCAAATGGTTGTAGAGGTTCCTCATTCTTCTTACTTGATGCTTCAAGATCTTCTTGCAGAGAGATGATTGCAGCTTCAAGTCCTTCATTCTTCTTGCTTGATTTTTCGAGATCTGCATTTAGATCGTTGATTTCTGCTTCTAGTTCTTTAATTCGATTGGATGCATACGTATTAAACCTTTGATATTTTTCCACCTGTCCATTCAGCATTTCTATTTGATCTTTCATTTGAGAGATCATCTCTTTGTAGATGGAATCTTTCTTATCAATTTCCTTTTGTTGTTCTTCAACTTTGATCTGGATAGCTTCTTCTAGATCCACAACTTTACTTTCACTATCTTCACTATTGTTTGCACCAATAAGAGTATTCCAATGACCCCAATCACTATCTGATTCATCTTCTTCAATTTTTGCTATACAAGTTTTCTGAGATATCTTCTTGTTTCGAGTAGCCTTCTTATTTTGTTTCTTTGCCATGAGTACTTTCAGATCGTGGTCAGAATCTTCTTCATCTTCACTAGACACTTCATCATCATCTTCATTTGCATAATAACTCTTCCTGTTTTCAAATTGTTTCCCTTTACCATGTTTTTCTCTATAAGGACATTTAGCAGCATAATGACCAACTTTTCCACACTCAAAACATTTGAAAGGAAGCTTACCTTTGAATCTTCCAGTACCTAGTTGGAGTTTTCTCACGAAATTCGCTTCTTCTTCTTCGTATATATAGCTGGATTCTTTCACAACTTCCTTTTCCTTTCCTTTTGCAGATACCTTAAAAGCAGCTTCTCTGATTTGAGAAGGACCTCCTTGTCCCATTTCAAAAGCAGTCAGGATACCATGTAATTGAACAACAGTAAGAGTTTGCAGATCTTGCCTTTCTTCAATAGCTAAAACTTTAGAGTCAAATTTTGCAGTCAAAGATCTTAAGACTTTTTCCACCAGAGTAGTATCGGTTATGGTTTCACCCAGATTTCTCATTCGATTTACAATATCATCTAGACGAAGAAAGAAATTGGCAACACTTTCATCACTATGCATCTTCAAGTTTTCATATTCAATTCTAAGAGTTTGGAGTTTTGTACTTTTTACCTTTGTGTCTCCTTCATAGCTTAGAATGATTTTGTCCCATATTTCTTTTGATGAATGTAGCTGCATCACTTTAGCAAATTCTGATTCAGACATGCTTCCTAATAAGACATTCACTGCTTTGGCATTGATTTCATACTTCTTCCTTTCAGCTGCATCAGTAGGAATACTTGTCGGATATTGATAGCCTTCTTCCACGATTGCCTATACATCTGCACCAAGACTCTGCAGATATGCTTTTTTTCGTACCTTCCAGAATATCAGATTGCTTCCATTGAATAGAGGTGGCTTTATAGACATCACTCCTTCTTGACTTCCCATTGCGACGGATCTCCTTCAAGCGATCAAGCTTCTGCAGAAGAACCTGCTCTGATACCAATTGTTGGGAAAAATACTGAGAGGGGGGGGTGAATCAGTATTTACAACATCTTCAAAAAATTTTACTTTTTCACTCTCCAAAACCCATACGCTACTTTCCTTTAGTAAACTCGCGTATATACGCGAATATCCTTCATACAACTCACGTATTAACAGAGATCTAAATATGTAGATATTATTAGCTTAGTTCTTTTGCACTATTCAATCATCTGATGTTAATTTAACAGAAAACATGTGCAGTAACAACAGAATAAACCATCACACAAAGCATCACACATGAACACCAGGATTTTTAGGTGGAAACCCAAGTCGGGAGAAAACCACCGCCGCAGTTGCTCAGCCTTCAATATTTTATTATAGAGAAAACATCTTACAACATATGTGCTGGTGCAGACTCTACCAGCACGCAGGCACCCACCTGCGCTCGTTTACCAGCCTCTCCTGGAAGGGAGCTACGACCCCCCGATCTCGTTTACCAGCCTCACCTGGAAGGGAGCTACGACCCCCTGATCTCGTTTACCAGCCTCACCTGGAAGGGAGCTACAACCTCCTCCTCTCGTTTACCAGCCTCACCTGGAAGGGAGCTACAACCCCCTGACTGAAGGCTACAACCCTCAGCACCTCTATGGACCACGTTTCATCAATTTTCACACTGGATCCAAAGCTTCCTTTAGGACACCACTTGCAAGCCACGTTTCATCATATTTTCAGACTGGACCCTTTCCATACTTTTAAGCACAGTCAACCATGAAACAGATACATATAACTCACTGACAGATATCAGGAAACCAGCAGAACAGATCAGAATTTTCTTACCACATACTTCAACAAACCCTAGTTTGCATACGCGCTTTCCTTTCACTGATGTCGCGTATATACGCGCTTCCGTTCACATAAACCAGCGTATACATCTGTACATATTACAGATCCAATTTCATTGCGCATACGCGCTTTCTCTTCAGCGAAGCCGCGTATATACGCGCTTCCTCTGCGACGAACTAGCGTATGGATCTTCAACCATTACAGAGATGCATACTTCTTCTGATCAGATATTCAGTTCAGATTCAACCCTTTACTTCAGACAGATGTTCGCCTCATCACAGATCTAATCACTTCATAAACAGATCTAGTAGATACAAATACATTTCAGATCTAGATCCCCTTCTTCATCATTTTCGTCATTGGTGCATCATAGATTCAGATCTATCATCAAGACTTTACCCTTTCCATATAGATATACTTCACAGAGAAGTATTCATTCAAGCTCAGACATCTTGCACCCACACTCATGATTTGCACAATGAATTTCTTCTCCTTATATAGGTTTACCCTTTTTCAATACCATGAGCCCCTTTTTTCAATACCATGAGCCAAAACAATACCATGAGCCCAAAACTACATTACTTCCGATGGTATTCCTAGATGGGGTCATTTAGACGAATCATTACCCAATACAATGGGTCAATACCATGGTGCTTACCCCTGGTTTTGCACTTTTTGAGCGCTTTTGCCCATACGCGACTTATCACGTTCTTTCCCGCGTGCATACGCGACTTCCCCTAGACATATCCGCGTATGCCTTGAGACATACTCTTTTCATCATACTTTGAGCACATTCTGAATTCCTTTCTTCATTGCCTTCTGTACACACTGTAGATACATCAGATTTACTTCATCAAGAACATATTCTATCAAGCACAAACTTCATCAAGTAATTTGCCATCATCTTCATCAAGTGGGTTGCCATTCAAGGACAACACTCAGCATCATATCATTTCACATCAGATTTACATCATTTACCAAGTCCATCAGGTCAAGAATAACTTCATCAGGTGGTTTTCCATCAAGGACAACACATGTCAACAATCTCATGTCTTCATCTTCATTCAGTGGGTTGCCATCAAGGACAACACTCTGCATCATATTGCCAACAAGAAATAGCTAAAATGAAGGAGAGCCCATTAAGGATATTTAACTCTTATTCACATATGTAAAAAGAGACCCACAAATACATTACTTCATTTTATTCATAGAAGTAAAAAGACAGAATGGAAATTGGAAAACATATCAACAACAATAGATGCAAGAAACTTGATCTTTCATTCATTACTCATCAGAAATTGAGTACAAAATTTGCAGTAGTCCAAAGGTCCAAAACTCAGAACCTTTTCCTTTCTTCTCTCTCTTTAAATACAAATGTAAAGCAGTTTGTAACTGCTGAAACTACTCCTAACTTCTCAAACTAGAAAATTCTTAAAATTCCTATTACATATCATCAAAATGTCTCATTACAATTGGAATCTCTTAATAGAGATAAAGTAAAACTTAAACTCTAATATATTTGCTGAATACAAATTGTTCCCGCTGTTGTTACATTCTCCTGATTGGATGACTTGTCTTTCTTTGAAGATGAGGGATCATTGGGTAGAACAACCATCCAAGCTTTGCATTTCTTCCACACTTCAATGTTTGTCTTAAGAGAATTAATTAGCTTGTGGTACTCCAACCTAAAGGCAATGATCCTATTGAATGTTGGTCTCTCTGTAAATAAGGTCTTCACCATCCATAATAGCTGAAAATGCCTCTGAAGAAAGTTATAACTGTTACTCCTTTTAGGATCTGAGTCTTCTCATGAGTGTTATCCACCTTAATTTTTTCCAATACCAATAGTGGTTTGTAGGAATACCACGATAAAAGACTTACTTTAAGGTCCCAACATGATGGCATTCCTTCCCTGGCTCTTTTTTCATATAGATTTTCAAACTTGTTCACTTCTTCCTTAATCTTTGTCAACTTCTTCTCAGTGGTATTCTTGCAAGTAGTTTTAAAAATCAAGTTGTTAATATCTATAGCATATAGGATGCTATATTTAATCTCATTTTCCTCTAACTCTTGATCAGTCTTAGAATCAATGAAATCAATAAATTTCTTTGCCCATATGGCTCTGTTAATAGTCTTCTGCTTGTTTGCCGTAACCTGCTCCTCAAAATCTCTGACAATGATTTTATCTTATGATATGATAGTTAAAGATCCCCAAGTTGCTTTCATCTCTCCAATGATTTCATTCCATATGATGTCCTTAGACTGTATCAAAGTTATATTTCCCTTCAATTTCTCCTTTACGCTCTTGATTTCAGAATTAGTTGTCTGACAATCTGTCTTGTGTTTATCAATTTATCCATCCTTGGCCTGCATTATTTTTGTTACTGTCTCCAGGTCATTTTGTGCCTTTTTGAAATCTTTCTTTTCCATTTTTAGTTCAGTATTTAATTGAGATATATGTGCTACTGGATCATCATTTCCAGATGGAAAAATGATAGTACAGGAATGGGAATCAATTTGGTTTTGCAGTGTCAACACAGTTTCCTTCAACTTAGAAACTTCTTCTTCTTTCTATAAAAGTTGTTGAAGAAGGCTTTATTTCTCACTTTACACTTCTGCCACCTCTGCTTCCATAGAATGCTCCCCTGTATGTAACTTCAAATTTTTCTTCAACACAAAAATATCTGATTTTTCACTTTGTAGCAATTTCTGCACAACAGATCTATCATTTGGATCTACTCCAATATTTACAATTATCTTCTTGAGTTCTTCATTTTGTGTTGTTAAAGGCTCAGAGTTGGATTTATCCAATTTCAGTTGCTTGATCACCTTCCCTAGCATGTTCTCTGCCTTAAGATCCATTTCATTAGTTTTGGTCAAATCATTCACTATCAATTGACCTGTTTGCATGTGTAAATTTACTTTATCAAGCAAAGGAATATTTCTCAAATCAACAGTTAAATTTACAGTATTGAAATTACTTGATGACCCTATAGTCATATCAGAGGGGTGAGAAAGATAAATCTTAAACTGATCTTTTTCAAGGTCCATGGCAGTCAACAATCTTGTTTGGTCTGGAGTTATTTGATATTCGACCTATACCTCCATGCTAGCCTTCATCCTTTGATTTATTTTAGAAATCTGAGAAAATACTTGTTTAATAAAAGTTACTTGCTCCTGAGCATCTCCATGTCTTCTTGGTGAGGCTGGAACATTCTGCTCATCTCCTAGTTGAAGTGAGAAACCAGGTTGAGCACGTGTTATGTATTCATTGAATTTTTTTCTCTTTTCAGTGCTTTGATCTTCGTCTTCTGAATCAACAACTACCTCTTTAATCCTCTTGCTTGATTTCTTAGATATAATAGGAGGTTGCTGTAAGAATCAAGACCATTGATGAGTTTCAAACTCCTCTTATAGTGAATGGCCATAGATTGAAAGTTTATCATAAGCCACTCTCTAAAGAGGATTTTGTCAAGTTGTTTCAAGAAAGTTCTGCAATCAGGCTGGTACAGAAATTCTTCTTCTCCACCAGGCTAGCTTTTGTTTTTCAAGTTAAAAAAAAGAAAAAAAAAAGAAAAAAAAGAAAAAAAAAAGAAAAAAAAGGTATAAGCCTGAAAACCAATCATTGATTGGCAGTCTTATACAGAAAATATGGGGTGAAAATCAGGGACACCTGACACTCTATATTTTCCAAAAAAAATCTGTCTTTCATTTCATTTCATTTCACCACCCACTCCATTTCATTCCACTTCATTTCATTTCATTTCACTTCATTTCATCCATTCCATCAATAAAAATCTTTTTATGACCATTTCCACCTGGTCATTTGTCATTTGTTCATTTCTATTTCAGCCAAGTAATAGCTGTGTCAGTTTCCGCAGCTGACATCTGTTTCCGCAGCTGACTCCAGTTTCCGCAGCCAGAAGCAGATTCCGCAGCTACTACTACTCTGTTTTCAAAAAGAATGTACATTTAGTTGTTATTTTCATAATTATGAAATAAAATGCAGGAGGGAGGATCAATGGAACATTCAAGACACTAATGAAGATCAATCAGTTGAAGACCAAGGGCAAAAGCAAGGATTCCAAAGGTATGAATAAAGTTTATTTCAAATAGTCTCGAAAAACACATTTTTATGTAATTTTAAACTATGAGCTCTACCCATAACGCGCAATGATTATATTGACAGTCCCGTAACCTTCCACGATCTCTATGTTATCCTCTTGCATTTATTCACCAACGGTTTCATCATTGAAATTCCAACTCTCACTCATGTTCAAATATCCCACCGTAGATAATGATACGTATTTGAGTTGACAAAGGACTCTTACAAGCCGCATAACTTCATAATCATTGATTGAAACGTGTTTATATTTATTACACAGCCACCAAAATTCAAAACGCGGCCGAATGCATTATACTTTGTTAACCTTTTTGTCGTGTCTCTGTCGTGTTTACAAAACCCCACTCTACTCATTCTCACTCCCTGTTTCACTCCATTCCGTTCCTTTTGCTCACTCTCACTCACGTATATCTACCCACAGTCTTACTCCATTCCGTTTATGGTGCTCATTTCCATTTTATGATAACATCCCCACAGTATTGTGCTCGATTCTGTGTATTCCATCGTTCCATTTCCACTTAAACCCTCACAGAGGCAAGCCTGTGAAGCACAGAGAAGTAAAATGGGAAAATTATTAAGGGCAGAGCCGGAAGGACCGAAATTTATAGAGGGATTTCCACAAGCAAAAGAGATGTTGAGGAAAGCTAAATGACTGCGTTTTATTCAAAAATTCAGGGGTTACCACAGAGAAGTTACAAAAGCGTTTGCAAGATCATTTGATGGCTCGGAAGCAGAAGTGGGAGACCTCAAGTTTTTGGTCAATGAAGCATCAATAGCAACAGCCACAGAGCTTCTTCAGGAAGGAGAACGTTGGTTCAAAAACAAAAGTATCAGTGATGAGGCATGGAGAACAATCCTCCGAAATCAAGGTATGGATATCACTGTTTTCAAAAGAGGAATTCCTGTGCATGCAATAAAAGATGAATGGGCCACTTTATTACTCATTGTTCAGAAATTTATCACATGTGAAGGCCGCTTTGGCTCTATGTACATGTATCATACTAGGATATTGATGAATTTCCTTGAAAACCAAACTCTCGATCTTCCTTATTTCCTATTCAATAGCTTGAAGAAAATGGCTGTGACTGTGCAAAAACACCTAGGAGATGTAGAGCCTCATTTATATCACCATGGGCTTATAAAAATTCTGATTGAAAAGGAGCTAAAGGAAAGAAAAGATACATGGGAACAATTCCTAGTTAGAAACTTCTTTGAAGAACCTCAGGAAATTCCTAAAGGTAGTTCAATTAGGAGGAGTAGAAGAAAGAGAATGAATGTTGAAACCCAAATTGCTCCTACTCAGGAAATTCCCGCAGCTAGCACAGCAAAAAGAAGTAGAAGGAAAAGAACAATAGATGAAATCCAAAATACTTCTACTACTACTATAAAAAAAAATGATAGGGAAGAGAGATTGGTAAAAAGGAAGAAGAAGGAAATTAAAGCTAAGAAGCCAATAATACCAAAAGGGAAAGAAATTTTTGAGGCTGTCCATAAAACTCCTTCTTCTGAAGAAGAAGATCACCAAATACTATCTGAAAGATTAGTTTATCTTCAAAAACAGTCATCTATATCCAAGAAGGCAGAGACAGGAAAACAAGAACAAAAGGGTAGTGTACCACAGCATGTGAGGAGAAGCAGCGGGCTTAAGGGAAAATTGAGAAAAACACAAATTAAGGGTCCTCATTTCATTGATTTGGGTGAGGAGACATCTGAACAGTCTCCAACTGACCATAGTCCATTTCAGTCAGTTAGTGAACCTGACTCCTTTCACTCCCAATCAGACAATGAGCATACTCCATCTTATTCTCAGCAAAATATTGATGAAAGTTCTCCTCGGCCAGATTTTGAACATAATTCTCCCTTGCAGCACTTTGGGGACAGCCCAATGAAAAAGACACCGGAAGTAGACCCCAAACAACAGGAGATATATGACTATATAGAATCCTTGGAGAAGGCAGCCACAGGCCCAAGTACCTCTTCTATTCAGCCTCATACATTGCAGAATGATTTAGTTCAGTCATTAAAACAGGAAATTTTTGAGCTGGAGCTTTTGAATCAGCATATCAAAAATGAAAATGAAACACTCAAAGAGCAAGGCAAACTGGACAAGATCATCCATGACAATACTATGTTACATTTGGGTATTTGGCAAAAGAAGAATAAGAAGCTAAAAAGGAAATGCCAAAAATTGAGCAGAGCACTTGTGAATATCAAATTCAGGTGCTTAATGAAGAAACCCAGAATGATGGCAGTACCAAAGAAGAAGAGAAGGGGGTTAGATGTGTTGGCTGAAGTATCAAGGCACATGAATTGAACAGAGAGTGTCAAAATTTTGGTTGCATGAGGACATGCAACACCTTCACGGTGGGGGTATGTTGAGTCCCGAATTTGTCTCTTTTCCATACACTTTTCCATATCTCTTTCACTCACCTAAACCTCCAAAATTGTCAATATCATGTGCAAAAGGGTATCTAACATGGTTTTTAATTATGTTTGTGTGTTTTCTATTTGATTTAGATTTTGTTCATATAGCTGCGGAAACTTGTCACTTTCCGCAGCTGCTGCAACTTTCCGCAGCTATTTTGTGGAAATCGATGTTACAGGTGTCTACGAAGGAAACGAGCCACATGGGCAGGCTAGGAATGACGAGGACATGGTTCGTGTCCTATTGGTTCAAGTAAATTCGTCAAAGGAAGCCGCGGTCAAAGCCATCCACGTGGAAGTCAACTATGGAGTTTCATGTCGGCTGGACTCTGTTTCGTGGCATATAAACATCCATACGGCCGTTTCTAAGCTTGCGGAGGTTAATTGACATCTGTGCAAAGTTCTGGAGTTTAATTCAAGCATCCACCTTCCATAGATCCGTTTTCCAACATGGCCATACTCCTATATCCGTGGCCGTAGTGGTCTACGTGCTGGCTGCTATCATAAACTTCAGGAGACAGTTACAGTTTATTGTTTTATATAGAGCGTTTGCATACGCACGTAGAGTTAGTTGATCATTGTTAGTTGATAGTTGATGTGAGTACTCTGTTATGTTTGCTTTGTAGTGATTACGCTGCCTTGAGCCGTAATACTACCAGTCTGTAATGAACTGCTTTTTAATGTGAAAAGACTCTGTTTTCAACTTAATTCGTGTTTGAGGATCGTTACCAAAGCTGTGTAGAGGGCCCCTGCTCAGCCAAGGTTCTGTGTATTAATGTGTATATTTCTCATTTCATTTCTTTAAAAAGTCATTGTATCATAATCCATTACATGTTCATATTTTGTAGTTGTTTCATTTCTGTTTATACATTTCCATAATTTCCATTGCATTCCTGTCTTTCATGTTTTTATGATTGTTAATCACTGATCAGTTTTCTTGTGCAGGTTTTAGGTAGACAGCCCGGGCATTTTCATAGTATTTTGGCTAATGACATGAAACTAACATTGTTCTGCTGCTAGTTTTGCTTTTCATAGCTTTTGTTTAACTTCAGTTTTGCTTTGTACATTTCAGTTTTGCTTATCTGATTCAGTAGTTAAAATTAGATATATTAAGCTGCTCATAGCGTCTTCAGTTACCTCCGAAAGCCACAGCTGGACTGATGGTGAGGGGCTGCATTATGAAATGTGTAGTTTAGTATTAGTTTCTTTTCTGCAAATTTAGATATATTAAGCTGCTCATAGCGTCTTCAGTTGCCTCCGAAAGCCACAGCTGGACTGATGGTGAGGGACTGCATTATGAAATGTGTAGTTTAGTATTAGTTTCTTTTCTGCAAATTTAGATATATTAAATCATGTATGACATCTTCATTTGCCTCCGAAAGCCACAGCTGGACTGATGGCGAGGGATTGAATCATGTGTGTATGGTTTAGTATTAGTTTACTTTCTGCAAATTAAATAATCAGTTACACAATTTGTTTATGATTACTTCCGCAAGTCATAGCTGGTCTAATGATGAAGGGTCAGAAAATGAATTGATGTAATCTGATTTAGATTTATTTTGTTGCGATTTTGAATTTCCATAAGCGTAGTTTCTTTTGTGTTCAGTTGGCAGCAAGAATAGTTTGGTTTTCATGTTCACTAGTTTCCTGTTTTGATTCATTAGATTAGCAGCACCTTTTTATTTCAGCAGTACACTTTTACTTTCTTTCAAGTCTTGTCATTGTAATTTCAATTTTCTTTTAAAGTTTCAAGATTGGTAAATCATTATAGGGGATATCACTTCCTTGAACAAATATAACCAAACTTGTTTTTTTCATTTTAGAATTTCCATTTCACCTTAGAAAGACCAAAAACGACAAAAAGTTAAGAAAGAGGTTATCTTGCACATATAGTGCGCCGCACTTCATCAGCTTACGATTCCCGGATTGACAAATTAAATGCGGCAATTTAGGACACACTAAATTGACCAAACATTTTGGCGCCGTTGCCGGGGAAGTGTAACTAGGTAGCCAATTTCTTAAAAAAAAAACATAAAATCATAAAAAGAAGGGAAAACTTGATAACTTCTTGAAGTATGCTCTCCTCTTGCACCTAGTGTGATCTGGAGGATCAGAAAAGAGAGTTATTGGTTTAGTAATTTCTTAAGTATGCTCTCTTCTTGCACCTAGTGTGATCTGGAAGATCAGAAAGAGAATTATTAGCCCAACTTTTTAAAAAATAAAAATAAAAAAATGATATGCATAGAGCAAGAGATTCTAGGGGAAGGTTTATAGCTAAAGCCAAGAGTTCGATTTTCACAACTCCATCTTCTTCAAGGCATAGACCAGATTCACCACCATCTACCCCTAGCCTTAAGATTTTTGGAAGTCAAAGAACAGCTGAATTAGAGGATTCTCCTATACCACCTACTAAAACCCACTTAGAAAACAAAGAAACTTTCTCTCATCCTTCCTTGGTAGAAGAACTAGAGGACTATAAGGACTCTAAAGAAACTATCATGGCGGAGGAAGTAATAAATAGAGGTGGAGGTAGAAGAGGAGGAGATAATGGAGATAACAATGGTGAAGGAAATGATGGTAGAAATAGGGACAATTTGCTTGGATTCCCTATAGTTGATGAGGAAACTCATGCAACAATGAAAATATTTCACCATCTGTTCTCCCTAACTTTTATGGATTGCGAAGTGAGGATCCTGAAACATTTCTGTTTGAGTTTGAAGTAGTGTGCCGAACTTATGACTATATGGAAGATTCTCAAAAACTCAAATTATTTCCTTCAACATTGAAGGGATCTGCTTTGAAATGGTTCATGGGATTAGCCACTCAATCTATCGGGACTTGGAATGATATGAAACAAACATTTTTGGATAGATATTTGGACTATTGTATGCCCACAAATCACAAGGATGAGGTATTCAAAATGATGCAAAAAGAAGATGAAAATTTGGAAGACTTAATTGAAAGATTTCAATACAACTTGAAAAGAGCAAAGATGAGCAACTTAGATAATGAAACCTTGAAAGCCCTCCTATTAAAAGCCATTATAGATGAATGGATAGACATTTTAAACATGATGGGGAAAGGAGACATTTCTCAGCTCCCATTTCGTGACATAACAGAACTATGTATCCATCTCTCAAGAGGAAAATCTAAAACTGGAAAAGGGCCTAGGGATTCTTCTCTTATTAGGGCTAACAAATCTGCAACTGGATCGGTAAGTAGGGCAGAGATTGGTAGTATGCTTGATGAGTTCAAAACTGATATCTTAGGGAGCCTTAGTGAACAACTAGACACCCTTAAAATCCAAAACAAGCAGAAAGCAGAAACAGATGCTTTAGCCATCTTTTGTCCGAAATGTAGAAAGAAACATACTTTAAGGGAATGTCCCTTGGATGCAAAAGTTGTAGAAACTTGCATGATTTGCTCAGAAAATCATGAGATCAAGGATTGTCCTTCAATCCCTGGACTCAAAGCTGTTTTTCAAGAAGATCCAAATTCAATAGAATCTCTCTGTTTTGTCGCAAGGAGACCTTGGCAGGGACAACAATCTCAAGGGTTTAATAACCCTATGAATCTTCAAACCCCACCAAATTGGACTCCTTGGCAACAACCTTTGCCCCAACATCAAAATTCATATCAACCATGGGTACAAGGGATGCAAAATCCTTATGGGAGATTTGCTCAATTTTATCAATATCCTCCATCTTTTCAAAATCAACAAGCTCCACAATTTCCAAGCCAAAATCCACAACAACTTTCATTGCCATTTCCACAACAAAAACCTTCTCAACAAAATACAAATCCTCAACTCATGCTTCCATACCAACAAAAGACAAATCAACTTCCAGCTCAGCCATTGCCAAATCCTAACAATAAGAATCCTCAAACTACTTATATGGTATAAGGACAACAATTTCCTACCTATATGATTGTTCCTCTCAACGATGTACAACTCAGATCTGGTAGAGTTTTAGAAAAACCTTCTATAGACATTCAAGAGCAAGATACCTCTGAGGAGGAATCTCTTCAAGTCAATAAGGGTTCTGAGGAAGAATCTCTTCAAAATTCAAAAATTCAAAAAGAAAAAGAAAATCTAACATCCACAACTCCTATAGTTGAGCAACTTGTATCTTCATCTACACCTCCTTTTCCGGAAAGACTACAAATTGATAAGGGGGTGGAAAAACAAATCTTGTTGCCTAACTATGACTTTCTAGATGAATTGAAGAATGTTTGTATCAAAATTCCATTGCTACAAGCCATTCGAGAAATTCCTATTCTAGCAAAAACCATAAAGGAGTTGAGTTTCAAAAGACCAGGAAGGAAGCTAAAGGACACAAGAAGAATCCACCTGGTAGGAAAGATTGCAGACATTATGATGGAAAAATTACCATGCAGAAGTATGTAGATCGAGGAAGTCCAATTGTCAAGACACATATAAATGGGATAGAAATTCCAAACACATTGATTGACTTAGGGGCTGCTATCAACATTATGAGTAGACAGACTATGGAACAGTTAAAACTTC
Source organism: Pinus albicaulis (assembly GCA_034641835.2). Classification (NCBI taxonomy): domain Eukaryota; kingdom Viridiplantae; phylum Streptophyta; class Pinopsida; order Pinales; family Pinaceae; genus Pinus; species Pinus albicaulis. The sequence continues at coordinate 743,452,794 of CM076573.1, read as the reverse complement.
CTAACCTTCTTTTTACACCTACTTTATTGCAACTTGCAGATCGATCGGTTATTAAACCGGATGGTGTATTAGAAGATATTTTAGTCTCCTTAGATTCTTGGGAATATCCAGTAGACTTTATGATTTTGACTCCCAAAAGTAATCTAGGAGGACATCCAATTATCTTAGGAAGACCTTGGCTGGCCACAGCTGATGCTTTTATTAGTTGTAGATCTGGAGACATGTACATTTCTAATGGTAATTCGAAAAAGAAATTCAATTTGTATCCTCCCGCAAGAGCAATTACAGAAATAGGAGACAATGAATGGGTCGATGATGAGAACACTATACAACCTGTCTTTACCATTTCTGAAATTAGTGAGGATAGTCAAATTCTGAACACATTAGAAAATTTTGAGATAACTTGAGAATATGACCCCACACAATTTCAGTTGGAATCTGACATAGAATATTTATCATCAAGACAAATGTCTCTCTACTCTATGGAAGAGTTTGGTAATTCTGCTTTTGAGATTTTTCGAGAAAAGACATTGAATATTAATAAACATCTGGAGAAGTCACAACAAGAAGAATTAACCAGAATCTTGCAAAAACATTCTACTGCATTTGCATGGGAGTATACTGACATGAAGGGTATTGATCCTAAGACTTGCATCCATCATATCTATATTGAGGAAAACGGTAGACCAATCAGACAACCTCAAAGAAGGATGAATCCAAATCTTAGGGAGATAGTGAAAGAAGAGCTCCAAAAACTTCTCAATGTAAACTTCATTTATCCAATTTCAGATAGCCGATGGGTTTCTCCTTTGGTTATAGTACCTAAAAAGAATGGTAAGTGGAGAGTATGCATTGATTACAGGGAATTGAACAAAGCAACTTTGAAGGATCACTTTCCTTTGCCTTTTATTGATCAGGTATTAGATACATTAGCAGGTAAAAAGTACTTTTCATTTTTGGATGGTTTTAGTGGCTATAATCAAATTCAGGTAGCACCTGAAGTTCAAGATAAGACCACATTTACTTGTCCATGGGGAACTTTTTCCTACCGAGTGCTTCCTTTTGGGTTATGTAATGCACCTGCAACATTCCAAAGAGCAGTATTAGGAATTTTTTCTGATCTAATCCATGATTGTGTAGAGGTTTATATGGATGATTTTACGGTTTATGGTAATTCATTTGAAGAGGCATTAGAAAATTTGGAAAAAGTTCTTATAAGATGTAAAGAAACAAACCTTTCATTAAGCCATGAAAAATGCTTTATGATGTTTACTGAAGGGATTGTTTTAGGACATCATATTTCGGGAGATGGGATTAAGGTTGATAGATCGAAAGTTGAAGTCATCTCCAAGTTTCCTATTCCAAATTGTCAAAGAGATGTTAGAAGTTTTCTAGGATTTACTGGTTATTATAGAAGATTTATAGAAAAATTCACTAAAATAGCATCTCCACTCTTCAGGTTGCTTACAAAAGACTGTGAATTTAAATGGGATCCTGATTGTCAATCAGCTTTTGAAACTTTGAAAACAAGAATATCTGAAGCACCTATCTTGAGAGGACCAAATTGGAAACTTCCTTTCCATATTTCTACAGATGCTTCAGATACAGCTCTTGGAGCTGTGTTGGGTCAAAAAGATTTAATTCCTTATGCCATTTATTACACCGGTAAAAATTTGACTCCCACAGAGTTGAATTATACTGTGACTGAAAAAGAGTTCTTAGCTGTTGTTCATGCAATTAATAAGTTTAGACATTACATAACAGGCTATGAAACTTTAATTCATACTGACCATTCTGCAATTAGATATTTAATGAACAAACCTGTTACTAATGGCAGAGTGACAAGATGGCTTTTACTTTTGCAAGAATTCAATATTACTGTGTTGGATAGACCGGGAAAACAGAATACAGTAGCTGATTTCTTGTCTAGGATTCAGAATACTAAAGAAGATTCTCCTGTAGAAGATAAGTTTCCTGATGAATATTTGTTTGCGGTAACTATTAAGACCCCTTGGTATGCAGATATTGCTAACTATTTGGTTACAGGGAAACTACCTTCACATTTATTTCCAAGAGAAAAACGAAAAATTATTCAGGAGAGTTCAAGATATTCATGGATTTCTAACGAATTGTTTAAAACGGGGCCAGATCTTGTGATCAGAAGATGTGTCAGGGAAGATGAAATGCCTGATATTCTTAAAGCATGTCATGATGAACCATGCGGCGGACACTTTGCGGACAAAAGGACGGCCTATAAAATCCTTTCCTTGGGATATTATTGGCCTTCTCTCTTCAAAGATGCAAAACAATATGTCAAAAGGTGTGATAGCTGCCAAAGAGTAGGGAAACCTACCCTTTCAAATGAAATGCCATTGCAAACACGGGTACTCATTGAACCCTTTGAAAAATGGGCTTTAGATTTCATTGGACCTATTAATCCACCATCTAAGCAAAAGAAGTATATATTGGTTTGTATTGATTATGTTACTAAATGGGTAGAAGCCAAAGCATTAGTATCTGCTACTGAAAATTCAGTTGTTCATTTTCTTTATGAGGATATTTTTACTTGCTTTGGTGTTCCAAGAGAAATTGTGACAGATCAAGGAAGCCAATTCACATCCAACTTGGTGGAGAAGTTGATGGAAGAATACAAAATCAAGCACGGAAGATCTACTCCTTACCATCCGCAAGCAAATGGTCAAGTGGAGTCCACAAACAAAGTTCTTGAAAGTATCATCACCAAAACTGTTCATCTACATAGAAGAGATTGGGCAGAAAGGCTTCCAGAAGCCTTGTGGGCCTACAGAACTACATGGAGGAATACAACGGGACATTCTCCCTATGAACTTGTTTATGGGAAAGAAGTCTTGCTCCCCATTGAGTTCCAAGTCAAGACCTTCAAGATAGCAGTTCAGTTGGGGATGGACTTATCAGAAGCCCCAAAGCATAGAATGGAGCAGTTGAATGAGCTAGATGAGATCAGACAAGAAGCAATTCTAAGAACCGATCTAGTTCAATATCAAAGAACTAAATGGCATGACAAATATATCAAAGAGAAGAAGTTTCAAGAAGGAGATTGGGCATTGTTATTTGACTCCAAGTTTAAAGATTTTCAAGGGAAATTTCAGACTCATTGGCTTGGGCCATATGAGATTGACAAGATCTTTAACAATGGAGCTGTAAGAAGCAAGACCATTGATGAGTTTCAAACTCCTCTTATAGTGAATGGCCATAGATTGAAAGTTTATCATAAGCCACTCTCTAAAGAGGATTTTGTCAAGTTGTTTCAGGAAAGTTCTGCAATCAGGCTGGTACAGAAGAATTCTTCTTCTCCACCAGCCTAGCTTTTGTTTTTCAAGTTAAAAAAAAAGAAAAAAAAAAGAAAAAGAAAAAAAAGAAAAGAAAAAAAAAATGGTATAAGCCTGAAAACCAATCATTGATTGGCAGTCTTATACAGAAAATATGGGGTGAAAATCAGGGACACCTGACACTCTATATTTTCCAAAAAAAAAAAATATGTCTTTCATTTCATTTCATCTCACCACCCACTCCATTTCATTCCACTTCATTTCATTTCATTTCATTTCATTTCACTTCATTCCACTTCATTTCATCCATTCCATCAATCAAAATATTTTTATGACCATTTCCACCTGGTCATCTGTCATTTGTTCATTTTTATTTCAGCCAAGTAATGGTATTATTAGGTTTAGCGGTGACATACGATTCCGCCGGTGACTCCGATTTCCGGCCCGGAAGCCGATTCCCGCGGCTACTACTACTCTGTTTTCAAAGAATGTACGGTTAGTTGTTATTTTCATAATTATGAAATAAAATGCGGAGGGAGGATCAATGGAACATTCAAGACACTAATGAAGATCAATCGGTTGAAGACCAAGGGCAAAAGCAAGGATTCCAAGAGTATGAATAAAGTTTATTTCAAATAGTCTCGAAAAACACATTTTTATGTAATTTTAAACTATAAACTCTTACTATATATTACCTTAACAGTCCCATGCTGCTGTCCTATATTGCTCCTGCACATTTATGCAAACGGTTTCATCATTGAAATTCCGACTCTCACTCATGTTCAAATATCCCACCGTAGATAATGATACGTATTTGAGTTGACAAAGGACTCTTACAAGCTGCATAACTTCATAACCGTTTATTGAAACGTGTTTATATTTATTACACAGCCACCAAAATTCAAAATGCGGCCGAATGCATTATACTTTGTTAACCTCTTTTGTCGTGTCTCTGTCGTGTTTACAAAACCCCACTCTACTCATTCTCACTCCCTGTGTCACTCCATTTCGTTCCTTTTGCTCACTCACACTTCCGTATATCTACCCACAGTCTTACTCCATTCTGTTTATGGTACTCATTCTCATTTTATGATAACATCCCCACAGTATTGTGCTCGATCCTGTGTATTCCATCGTTCCATTTCCATTTAAACCCTCACAGAGGCAAGCCTGTGAAGCATAGAGAAGTAAAATGGGAAAATTATTAAGGGCAGAGCCGGAAGGACCGAAGTTTAAAGAGGGATATCCACAAGCAAAAGAGATGTTGAGGAAAGCTAAATGGCTGCGTTTTATTCAGAAATTCAGGGGTTACCACAGAGAAGTTACCAAAGCGTTTGCAAGATAATTTAATGGCTCGGAAGTAGAAGTGGGAGACCTCAAGTTTTTGGTCAATGAAGCATCAATAGAAACAGCCACAGAGCTTCTTCAGGAAGGAGAACGTTGGTTCAAAAATAAAAGTATCGGTGATGAGGCATGGAGAACAATCCTACGGAATCAAGGTATGGATATCACTGTTTTTAAAAGAGGCATCCCTGTACATGCAATAAAAGATGAATGGGCCACTTTATTACTCATTGTTCAGAAATTTATTACATGTGAAGGCCGTTTTGGCTCTATGTACATGTATCATACTAGGCTATTGATGAATTTTCTTGAAAACCAAACTCTCAATCTTCCTTATTTCCTATTCAATAGCTTGAAGAAAATGGCTGTGACTGTGAAAAAACACCTAGGAGATGTAGAGCCTCATCTATATCACCATGGGCTTATAAAAATTCTGATTGAAAAGGAACTAAAGGAAAGAAAAGATACATGGGAACAATTCTTAGTTAGAAACTTCTTTGAAGAACCTCAGGAAATTCCTGAAGGTAGTCCAATTAGAAGGAGTAGAAGAAAGAAAATGAATGTTGAAACCCAAGTTGCTCCTACACAGGAAATTCCCGCAGCTAGCACAGCAAAAAGAAGTAGAAGGAAAAGAACAGTAGATGAAATCCAAAATACTTCTACTACTACTATAAAGAAAACTGATAGGGAAAAGAGATTGGTAAAAAGGAAGAAGAAGGAAATCAAAACTAAGAAGCCAATAATACCAAAAGGGAAAGAAATTATTGAGGCTGTCCATAAAACTCCTTCTTCTGAAGAAGAAGATCACCAAATACTATCTGAAAGATTAGTTTTTCTTCAAAAACGGTCATCTATATCCAAGAAGGCAGAGACAGGAAAACAAGAACAAAAGGGTAGTGTACCACCGTATGTGAGGAGAAGCAGCAGGCTTAAGGGAAAATTGAGAAAAACACAAATTAAGGGTCCTCATTTCATTGATTTGGGTGAGGAGACATCTGAACAGTCTCCAACTGACCATAGTCCATTTCAGTCAGTTAGTGAACCTGACTCCTTTCACTCCCAATCAGACAATGAGCATACTCCATCTTATTCTCGGCAAAATATTGATGTAAGTTCTCCTCGGCCAGATTTTGAACACAATTCTCCCTTGCAGCACTTTGGGGACAACCCAATGAAAAAGACACCGGAAGTAGACCCCAAACAGCAGGAGGTATATGAATACATAGAATCCTTGGAGAAGGCAGCCACAGGCCCAAGTACCTCTTCTATTCAGCCTCATACATTGCAGGATGATTTAGTTCAGTCATTAAAACAGGAAATTTTTGAGCTGGAGCTTTTGAATCGGCATATCAAAAATGAAAACAAAACACTCAAAGAGCAAGGCAAACTGGACAAGATCATCCATGACAATACTATGTTACATTTGGGTATTTGGCAAAAGAAGAATAAGAAGTTAAAAAGGAAATGCCAAAAATTGAGCAGAGCACTTGTGAATATCAAATTCAGGTGCTTAATGAAGAAACCCAGAATGATGGCAGTACCAAAGAAGAAGAGAAGGGGGTTGGATGTGCTGGCTGAAGTATCAAGGCACATGAATTGAACAAAGAGTATCAAAATTTTGGTTGCATGAGGACATGCAACACCTTCACAGTGGGGGTATGTTGAGTCCCGAATTTGCCTCTTTTCCATACACTTTTCCATATCCTTTTCACTCACCTAAACCTCCAAAATTGTCAATATCATGTGCAAAAGGGTATCTAACATGGTTTTTAATTATGTTTGTGTGTTTTCTATTTGATTTAGATTTTGTTCATACAACTGCGGAAACTTGTCACTTTCCGCAGCCGCTGCAACTTTCCGCAGCTATTTTGTGGAAATCAATGTTACAGGTGTCAACGAAGGAAACGAGCCACATGGGCGGGCTAGGAATGACAAGGACATGGTTCGTGTCCTATTGGTTCAAGTAAATTCGTCAAGGAAAGCCGCGGTCAAAGCCATCCACGTGGAAGTCAACTGTGGAGTTCTATGTCGGCTGGACTCTGTTTCGTGGCATAGAAACATCCATACGGCCGTTTCCAAGCTTGCGGAGGTTAATTGACATATGTGCAAAGTTCTGGAGTTGAATTTAAGCGCCCACCTTCCATAGATCCGTTTTCCAACATGGCCATACTCCTATATCCGTGGCCTTAGTGGTCTACGTGCTGGCTGCTATCATAAACTTCAGGAGACAGTTACAGTTTATTGTTTTATATAGAGCGTTTGCATACGCACGTAGAGTTAGCTGTTGAGTTGTTAGTTGATAGTTGATGTGCGTACTCTGTTATGTTTGCTTTGTAGTGATTACGCTGCCTTGAGCCGTAATACTACCAGTCTGTAATGAACTGATTTTTAATGTGAAAACTCTGTTTTACAACTTAATTCGTGTTTGAGGATCGTACCAAAGCTGTGTAGAGGGCCCCTGCTCAGCCAAGGTTCTGTGTATTAATGTATATATTTCTCATTTCATTTCTTTAAAAAGTCATTGTATCATAATCCATTACATGTTCATGTTTTGTAGTTGTTTCATTTCTGTTTATACATTTCCATAATTTCCATTGCATTCCTGTCTTTCATGTTTTTATGATTGTTAATCACTGATCAGTTTTCTTGTGCAGGTTTTAGGTAGACAGCCCGGGCATTTTCATAGTATTTTGGCTAATGATATGAAACTAACATTGTTCTGCTGCTAGTTTGCTTTTCATAGCTTTTGTTTAACTTCAGTCTTGCTTTGTACATTTCAGTTTTGCTTATCTGATTCAGTAGTTAAATTTAGATATATTAAGTTGCTCATAGCGTCTTCAGTTGCCTCCGAAAGCCACAGCTGGACTGATGGTGAGGGACTGCATTATGAAATGTGTAGTTTAGTATTAGTTTCTTTTCTGCAAATTTAGATATATTAAGCTGCTCATAGCATCTTCAGTTGCCTCCGAAAGCCACAGCTGGACTGATGGTGAGGGACCGCATTATGAAATGTGTA